>BJFM01002991.1:0-25298 GCA_016586285.1 Arothron firmamentum
TGTTTTTTAGGTTTATAAGCTAATTTCTTTCTTGTTCAAAAATAAAAAAGAAACAATTATTATGGCGATCATTATAGCGGTAATTGAGCTTACAATGATGTTTCCGTATGCGGTTATTTTTAAGCCGCTAGAAAATCGTATTATTAAAATAGCAATTGCGACTAAACTGACAGCTATCCAGTAAGTAGAATTAGGTTTAGATTCTATTAGATTCTGTTTTTCTCTTTTATTAAAAGACCAAATAATAAATAAACCACCTAGTAACGTACTTAAATGTTGTAGTATTTTAAAGTATGAAATTGGAGAATTTAATATTTTTTCATTCAGTTGAAAATAGCCTGTAAAAAAGGTGTTTTGATGTGTAAAAGAATCCCAAAATATGTGAGAATATGCTCCGATTAAAATAGATAAACAAACAATAAACCAATTTTTAATAAAATAATTATTCCAGTTTAAATCTTTTAAATCAGTTGTTCGTTCTTGAATATATTTAGGTGAATTTTCTAGTAATGGTTTTTTAATGATAAGATGAAAAATAAAACATAACAGGAGCCCTAAGGGAAGGTTAAACCAGAGCGTTCCAAGTATGGTATGACTGAAGTTACTTTGAATTTTCATCCGCAAGAAATATTCAAAATCAGGTGTTAAACTACCGATTATTACTGCGGTTAAAGAAATCCATTTTCCAAAGATATTTTTAAGAGGTAAAACAATTGCTGGGTGTGAAAAGGTAAACGGCATTTTTTATATATTAATTTTATTTTATAAAAAGTATTTTAAATCCAACGCGAAAGATAAGTAAACGACATGGTTTAAATATCAAGCTTTGCCGATTGAATAGTACCACTAGCTTTTAGTATTGTTTTTGGTAAATATTCTTCGGTTTGCTTAATTGAATAATGCCTTGCTTGATTACGAACATCAATTGTTGGGATTCCTAAATGTAAATAATTGGTAATTCCTGTATCTTTTAAAGAGTACCATTGGTAAAACTTACTAAAATTTAGCTTTTTTTTGTATTTACTCCAAGTATCCGATATTTTTTTAGGTTCTAGTTGAGTTTCTCCGGGTTTAAAATTATCATCAGAAAACAGAAAATCATGATTATTAGCATTTTTTAAATGATCTATTAAAACATGTATTAATTGGCTTGGAATCGTTACTACTTGCGATTTTCTATTTTTGCTAACATCGGCTGAAATACTAATAATTCCATTTTTTAAGAGAACATCAGCAACTTTTAATTTAGATAATTCAGTTCTACGGATTAAGCAGTAAAAAGCGGTATAGCATAAAGCGAAGTAGTGCTTATTGGTTTCTTTTAAATGATTAAAAATTTCGGTTCGTTCTTTTAGTGGAATAATAGTTCTTATTTTTTCAGAAACTCTAATTTTATCAATATTCCCTGTAAAATCTACTTTTAAATGCTCTCTTTTGATTAGCCAACGATTGAAAAGCGATATAAAACCTAAATAATTGTTGTGTGTTCTGGCTGAATTTTTGCGTTCATAAAAAATCATATCTAAAAAATCACGACAAAATTTCTCATTAAAGTAAGAAACGGCAGCGTTTTCTTGTTTTTTGGCAATTAAGTATACTTTTAGGTTTTTAATGTAACTGGTGTAAGCTCGTAGCGTATCTGGTCGCAAAGAGTCTTTTTTTGTTTGTTGTTCTATTTGATGTAGATAATTATCAAAGACCTCAAACAATTTTACTTTTTTTGGTGGTTCTTGTTCTTGTATTGGCGAGTTATTGACACGGTCAAACGGAGTCCAACCTCGCATTAATTGTTGGTTCAATCTAATTATAATAGATTTTGCATAGATTCTTCTTTCTTTTTTACATTTGAAAGGTCTTACTCTATGCCTTTTTCTTTTTAATCGATTATTTGCCTTTGTTTCGTAGGGGTCTATGGCGTAATACACAATTTCCCAAACTTTATTTTCTTTTAATTCGGCAGGAATATAGTCGATAAAAGGTAGTGTGATATTACTATTTTGAAGTTTTGACATTTTTTTTATGTTGATTTTTAGAAAAACCAATAGTAAAAAAAGTAATGTGTTTTGGAGAGTTATTGACGCTTTTTTTAATAAAAAACTCCTAAAACCTTATTGTTAAGGTGTTTAGGAGTATATAGTAGCGAGAAGCAGATTTGAACTGCCGACCTCAGGGTTATGAATCCTGCGCTCTAACCAACTGAGCTATCTCGCCATTGCGGGTGCAAATATACAACTTCTTTTTAGATACACAATAAAAAATGTAATAAAAATGAATTTTTTTTTAAAAAAAAATATATATACCTTGCCATACTAAGAAAAAAAAAATGACAAAAGTTAAATACGAATTAGAATTTCCTATACACGCATCACCAAGTATGCTGTTTAATAGTTTGGCAACCCCTTCAGGATTAGAAGAATGGTTTGCTGATAGTGTTAATTCTCGTGGAAAATTAATTACTTTTACTTGGGATGGTTCAGAAGAGGAGGCTAAAATTTTAGCAAAAAAAGCAAACGAACGCATAAAATATAAATGGATTGAAAGTGAAGGTGATGAAAGTTATTTTGAATTTTTAATACAGGTAGATGCTTTAACCAAAGACGTAGCTGTTATTGTTACTGATTTTGCTGATGATCAAGACGACCTAGAAGAAGCAAAAATGTTATGGGAAAGTCAAATTGAAAGCTTAAAAAATAGTATAGGAGCGTAGTGTTTTACGTTTTATAAAAAAACTCGATATTTAGTCGAGTTTTTTTATGGCTACTAATTACCTAAATTGTAATTTTGCAATCAAATTTTTAAAAATGATCAATTTTAACGGAAAAATAATACCAAAAACAGCACTACAATTATCTAACGATAATAGAGCCTTTAAATATGGTGATGCTATTTTTGAAACGGTAAGAGTTTTAAATACAAAGGTTGTTTTTATGGAAGATCATTATTTTAGATTAATGGCTTCAATGAGAATGCTACGTATGAAAATTCCAATGAAATTTACGCTTGAATTTTTACAAGAAGAAATTTTAAAGGTAACAAATGAACTTCCTAAATCGTTAAATTATAGGGTTCGATTAACCGTTTATAGAAAAGATGGCGGCTTGTATAACCCAGCATCAAATGATATTGATTACTTAATTGAAGCAAGTGAGTTTCATCCGACAGAAAAAACGAGTTATAAAATAGATTTATATAAAGATTTTTATAATTATTCGGGGTTGTTATCAACTATAAAAACAACTAACAGAATGCTAAATACCTTGTCGGCTGTTTTTGCTGATGAAAACGATTTAGACAACTGTATATTGCTTAACGAACGAAAAGGAGTTGTTGAGGCTACTAACGGGAATATTTTTGTAATAAAAGACGGCGTTATAAAAACACCTGCTTTAACGGAGGGATGTATAAAAGGAGTTACTAGAAAAAAAGTGTTAGAAATTTTAGAAAAACATCCTAACTATACTGTTGAAGAAACCGTTATTTCTCCATTTGAATTACAAAAAGCAGATGAAATTTTTATTACAAATGCTATTATTGGTATTCAATCAGTTACTAATTATCGAAAAAAAGTATTTACATCAGAAATAACTAATAAAATAAAGAGCAGCCTTAAATTATTAGCTATTACTGGTTAATTCATTTGAATATCGCTTGGTGCATTTGCCCAAATTTTATATTTACCACCTTTTTGAAGTAGCTTATTTTTCCAAAAGCTCTCGTTATTAGTTGTTAAAATATTTTTGTAATCATTTTCGGAAATAAACCAAGAATCAATATTTAATTCATCAATTAACTGGTTTGTTTCCCAACCTGAATATCCTAAAAAGAAGCGAATATCTGTTGGTTTTAACTTGTTTTCAACCAACAGTTCTTTTAAATTTTCAAAGTTACCACCCCAATAAATACCATTAGCAACTTCAATACTATTGGGTATTAGTTGAGGAACTTGATGTATAAAATACAGGTTATCTTGCTCAACAGGACCACCTTGATACACTCTAAAATCACAGTCAATTTCAGGTACCAAGTCGTTCAAAGTATGCTGTAAGGGTCTGTTTAAAATAAACCCAACAGAGCTTTTTGAGGTATGTTCAGTTAGTAAAATAATAGTTCGTTTAAAAGAACTATCGTTTAAAATAGTAGGTTCCGCAATTAACAACCTACCTTTTTTGGGCTTCAGTGCAACCATATATTTATTGTTTAGTACAAGACCAAAATAGGTAAAAATTAATGAAACTAATGGAATTTATAAAAAAAAATAGATTTATATTTTTCCTAAAAGTGTAATAACCTCATTTCGTTTTCTAACAGATACAGGAACTGTTATTTTGTTTTTTAAAACTAAATATCCGCCATCTGATTTGATGAACTCTTTGATGTATTGTATGTTCACTAAATGACTTTGATGAATTCTTATAAAGTTAAATTCTTTTAGCATATCAGCAAAATACTTGAGAGTTTTACTAACTAAAAGATGTTGCCCATCGATAAAAAAAAACTCCGTATAGTTATTGTCAGATTTGCAACGAACAATATCATCTAAATTAACCACAACAATTTTATCCGTAGTATTTAATGAAATCTTTTTAGGGCGTAAATTAGGTTGCTTTATAGATTCTTGTAAAACGCTAAGTTGTTCTACCGCTGGTTTAATCTGTTTTTTTGCCTTATCAATAGCCGTTGATAAATCATCGTTTGAATAGGGTTTTAAAATATAATCAATAGCTGCAAACTTAAAGGCTTTTATAGCAAATTCATCACTGGCAGTAACAAAAATAACCTTTGAAGTTAAGTTTGGATGAATTTCAAGAACATCAAAACCAGTGCCGTCACCAAGCATAATATCTAAAAATAAAATATCGGGCTGTAGTTTTTGTAATAAAATAGCTGCTTCTACAACGCTTTTTGAAGTTCCTATTATTTCAATTTCTTGATGATGCGTTAAAATATCATTTTGTAACATTTCTAAAGCACTAGGCATGTCATCAACAATAATTGCGGTAAGTTTTTGCATATTAAAAATCTGTTTTTAAAGGGATTTTGAAAAATATTTTTGTTCCGATAATAGCTTTGTTTTTAGAAATTTCGGCAATAGAAAATGCACTTTTTTTAGAAAGTGTTTTAATGCGTTCTTCGGTAATTTTAATAGCAACAGAATTATGAGAACTTGATTTTATTTGCAGTTTTGATTGCTGAATCCCAATTCCATTATCAATAATACTACATTCTAAAAATTGATTTTTTGTTGAAAAGATAATCGAAATTTTATTGCTTTTTGATACTTTAAAAGCATGTTTAATACAGTTTTCAACAAAGGGTTGAATTAGCATTGGAGGAATTAAAATTTCTTCGGCATCAAGGTTTATGTCAGTATTAATTTCGTATTCAAAAGAAGTAGCATTTATCTGTTGCTCTAGCGAAATATAATTTTTAAGAATACTTATTTCATCTGCTAAATTAATTTCTTCTTGCCTCGAATTATTTAAAACAGCTCTTAAAAGAATAGCGAATTTACTTATTGTATTGTTTAATTCAGTTGTTTTACCAGCATTTCCAAGGGCTTTAATTCCGTTTAAAACATTAAAAATAAAATGCGGATTCATTTGTAATTGCAAGGCTTTTTGTTCAAGCGATAATAAATGATTTTCCGCTTGTAATTTTTCAATTTTCGTTTTGTTTTTCACTTTTATTTTTTTGATATAAAATAAGATTCTTCCTAGTAATAATAAGCTTATTAAAGTAGCAATAAGCCACTGAAACCATTTTTTTTGATGTATCGGAGTGTCAATAAAAAACTGAAAATGAATGGGTTTACTTTTTATTTTTCCGATTTTAGATTGCGCTGTAAAAGTGTAATTTCCTGGCGTTAAATAAGGGAAATCAACCGTGTTTTTACCACTCCATTTACTAAAACCTCTGTTTAATTTATAGCGGTATAAAATATTCCCAGGCGTATTTATATTAACCGATTTATAAGTAAATGAAACATGATTTTTAGACGCTTTTAGTGATAGAATTTTTGGGTATTCATTAATATTTATGCTGTCTAATGTTTGATAAACAATTTCGATGTTTTGAAAGGTAATTACAGGTTTTTTTCGAACGATATTCTTACTCTTTAGCCTGTAAATCCCATGATTATTTGTGGCAATCCAAATATTTTTTTCTTGGTCTTGAAAAACGGTTTGTATTTGATTTGTTTTTAATGTATTGTATTTATTAATGCTTTTGATGAAGTTAAAATTGGAATCAAGTATTTCAATTCCTTGATCTTCGCTAACAATCCAAAACTGTTTGTTGATGTATTTTATACCCGTAATATTTTTTAAAGCTGTGCTTATCGTTTTAACTTTAGTATTAATAATTAACTTAATTCCATGGTTATAAGTTGTGGCAATAATTCTTTTTTTATTAATAAGTATAGCGGTATAATTACCAAGCTCAATTCTTTTTAAAACCGTTGGATTAATTATTTTATCGAGTTTCCATAAAGCTTTGTTGGTTGCTATCCAATAAAATTTTCCATCAAACTTTAAATCGTTAATTTTATTTAAATCAATTTGAAAATTGGTTCTAATATTCGATAAAAAATCTTTACGAAGCCTAAGAATCCCTTTGTTTGTTCCTAGAAAAGTTTGTGAAGGGCTTGTTACTATGCAGTTTATTCTGTCACTCTCAAACTGTTTGAATTTGCCATTAATTACGGAACAAAAACCCTTGTTTGTACCAATAAAAACAGCCTTTTTTTGAGCAGAAATAACCGTTGTGTTATTTGAAATTAAACCATTTTTACGAGTATAAGTTTTAAATTTATTACCATCAAAACGAATAATTCCCTTACTAGAGCTAAACCATAAGTAACCATTATTATCTTGAGTAATATCAGTTATTTTTAAACTAGGCAAACCACTTTTTAAAGTGTAGTTTTTTAAGTTATTTTGTTGAGGTATAACAGTTTTGGTAATAAATAAAAAAACAAATAAAAGTAGTGATTGTAGCAATTTCATAGTAACAAACTTAATTAAATTAAATGTTATTTCTGAATTTTTTATGCTTCTATACGGCTTTTTTCCTGCTTGAAAATTTCAAGAATTATTACTGCTCTAATATAATGGTCATATTTTTTTCTAAATGAAAACTATTTGATATTTTATTTAAAATTTTAGGTAAATTTCGGTCGTTAATCCACTGTCCATTTTCTTGTTTTTCAATAGAAGCGATAAACCCGTTGTTGTTAATTTGTAATTTTAAACGATTGTATTTGTTTAAATACATTTTTAAGATAGAAGAATAATTGCTGTTTGACCACATAATACTTGTTTTTATATCATCAAAATTAGTAAGAAAATTTGGTGTAACTTACTGTTAATTAGAATCCGTAAGAAACCAATTAGAATTCGTTAAAAAACATATTTTTATAAGATTTTTAATAGCAATCTGTTTTAATTTGCTGTTTATAAGTAGCATTAAATTTATCAATTGGAGTATTTAATTTTTGCAAAGCAATTTGAGCTAAAACTTTTAAAACGCCATTCATCATGGCAACAGAACCACAAATTAGAATACTTCCATTATTTTTTAAGGTATCGGCAATTAAATCGGGTTCATTAAAAATGCTGTCTTGCACATATTGTTTTGCGATCTTATTTTTTTCTTGCGAATAAGAAATGTGAATATTTTTAGGGTTTAAATCCGATAAAAAAGGTAGGTATATTTTTAAGGATTCTTGCGTTCTTCCGCCCCAAAACAAGTGGGTTTCACCACTGTTATTTAACATTCCTAAAAAGGGAGCAATTCCTGTTCCGTTGGCAATTAAAATAACTTTTTTTGATTTCTTCGGATATTGAAACGCTTTATTTTTTTCTATTTTGGCTTTTAAAATTGTGTTTTTTTCAAGATTTGAAAGTAAATTAGAACACACGCCAAATTCATGTTTTTTGACGCTTAATAAAACATCATTTTCAATTTTACCAACAGAATATAAGCGTTTAACACCATCTTTTTTAGGAATGATAGCCATTAAATCGCCCGAGGTAAATTTTATCTTTTTAATAGGTTTTAATCGAATTAAAAAACAAGCATCATTGTTTAATAAGGTTTTACTAACTACCGAAAATTGTTGTTGTTTTTTATGTTTTTGGATGTTTAATTTTAGCTGTAAATTAATACCTGTTTTTTGACACCATTCTAACTCCCATTTTTTAAAGGCTAAAAAATCTTGATTATTAATTTTATAAAGAGCTGTTATTTTTTCAAATTTTGGATGCTTTTCAAGGGCATTATCAATATCAATGGCAAATTTACAATAGTCTTTATATGCCAAAGAACCAAAACCAATTACGGCATATTTTATATTGTTTTCAGGGGTTATTTTTTGTAATAAATTTAAAAAATTTGTAGCATTAACAGGTGCTTTTCCTTCGGCATAGGTAGAGGTTAATAATAGTAAATGTTGTGCCTTTTTATAGGAAGTATAATCGTTTAAATGCGCTATGAAAACTGATTTTTTGCTGATAATAAGCGCATTATATAAAGAAGTTGCATTTCTAAAAGATTCACCAGTTTCCGATCCTACAAGGATGATAATTTCGGCAATATCTTTTTTAATAGTATTTTTAGGAAGCAGGCTTTTTTGCTTTCTTTTTAAGGCGATAGCAAAACCTGAATAGCTAAAAAATAAAATAGAAATAGCTGTTAAAAGTAAAATAATCGCCCAAAAAATAGTGCCACGTCCTGTGTGTAAAAATAAACTCCAATCAACTAAAATAGCTGTTAAAGAGATATTTTTAGCACTAATAATTTTACCTGAATATTGATGTATAATTAGTTCTTTTGAGTGTAATTTTAATAAAAAATAATCTTCATTATCATCAGAAAAAGGAAATTCAATGCTTTTTAATTCACTTAATTTGATGTTTTTAAAACTAGCGAAATCTTCAATAGGAATTTTTTTAACAGATTTTTTATCCGAAGAAAAACCCGTAAAACTACTCGAATTAAAGGTGTGTTTAATTTTAGTATTAGGTAAAATATTAAATTTTTCTAAAGATAAATAAACACCTGTAACAGTAATGATAATAATAGGGATTAAGGCAAAACGTCCAATAACTACGTGGTAATATTGCGCAAAATTCTCCTTAACAACTTTGCTAAAAAAGCGTTTAATTCCGCCTTGTCTTTTAATAATTAAAATACTTCCTGTTATGGTAATTAAAAGCAGCAAGAAAGAGAATAACCCAACTAAAAACCGCCCTGTAGATTTTAAAAACAACGATCTGTGTAGGTTTGTAGCCCATTTATAAATCTTTGATTTTGGAATAATATTGTTTATTTTTTTACCAGAAATAGGATTGATGTAAAAGCGTTTGTTTTTCCCTTTTTTGGTAATTACCGAAGCAATAACGAAGTTATTTTGAGTAACCTCTAGTGTAATAATTTCTTGATATTCTCTTTTTAAAGATGATATTGTTTGAGAAAGGCTAATTTGATTGGTAGGTATTGCGTAGGGTTTTAACTGATTTGAAATAGGTTCAAAAGCTAAAATAATACCTGTAATCGAGGCGGTAAGGATAAAAATAAAAGAAGATATAGCCAAAGTTAAGTGGCTATACCTCCAAATTGAAATGGTCATTTTTTATTGAAATTTATTGTGCAATCATGCGAATATATCGGATAAACCCTTTGCCTTCCTTTTTATTTTTTAAGTTTTCTGAAGTCAGTTCAAATTCAATATCATCTTTATAATATTCTTGGTCTTCCACGGCCGATTCAAACCTGATTTTATAGCCTTTATCTAGTTTTTTACTATCAAATTGAAGCATGGTAATCGCTCTGTTTCCTGGGCTAATAGTTGCGCCTGTAATGGCATCAATATCTGTACGAACTTTCCCTTGAAAACCCCACCATTCGGTAATGTCTGAATACCATTCTTGGTCATCGCCTTGAACAGCTAAAGTTTTTTCATATTCGCCGTTTGGGTTGAGTAATGAAACAATAATATAGGCACCTTCGCCCGTATAATTTTTCATTTGGATCATACATTTATAGCTTAGCGCATCCGAAGTATTAAATGCCATAATTCCGAAGGCTACACTTAAAATTATAAGTACTTTTTTCATTTTTAAATTTTTAATAATTTACTAAATCAAAAAAAATAAGTTTTTTGATTATTTTAAAAAATTGATATCAGTATTTTTTAAAGCTTCATTCTCTTTTGCTAAATCGTATAGCGTTTCTTGAAAAGCTGTTTTTACATTTTTGCGAGCACCTTGAGCAATTAAATACTTAATAATAACGCTGTTTTTAGCAATTAATACGGCTTCTTGCAATGCTGTTAAACCTTTTTCATTTTTAGTATTGATATCAATTTTATACTTTTTGATAAATTTTAACATCGCTAAATGTTGTTTTTGAACTGCCAAATGATACAAGGTATTTCCATTTTTTTGAGTTTGATTAACCTGTAAGCCTTTTGCTTCTAATAGGGTTAATTTTTGTTCAAATTCAGCTTCTTTTTTATCATTAAATGTTTTGAATAAATGATAGTTTAAACCATTTCCTTTGGCATCAATCACAGAAATGTCTGCACCTTTTTTTAGTAAAAATGCCACAATATCAGGGCTGTTTTTTAATGATTTTGTAAGTGCCGATTCCCCTTTTTTATTGGTCTGATTAATGTTTTTAGTTTTTGATGCTAACAATTTAATCACCGCTAACGAATTTCTACTAGCAGCATTTATTAGGGCGGTATTTCCTTGGGAATCTGTTTTGTTTACAGCAATTCCTTTACTTAAAAAGTACTTAAAAATAGCAATATCTTTATTACCGTAAGCCAAATTATGAAGTGGAGTTTCTCCTTTATTATTACTGATATTTGGATTGATTCCTGTATTTTCTAAGTATTTAAAAAAGGCAAGTGAATTATAGCCATTTCTTGAACCTTTTGAGGCTAGTAAAAACGCATTTCCACCGTTTTTATTTAATCCTTTAGAAGAAATTCCTTTTTTTATCAGCAATTCAAGCATTGTTTTATTTCCTTTTTTAGCAGCATAATTAAATGCGCCGTTTCCGTGATTATCTTCACTTTTTAACGATAATCCTTTAGAAATAAAAAAATCGATTAGCTTAAAATCTTTAAAATGAGGCATGGCTAATAAAAGTGCATTTGCACCATTTTCATCAAAATCATTTTTAATATCAATCCCATTTTTGATAAACAAATTATAAATTTCGATATTTGTTTGCCCTGTTGCCGCGGCAAAAGTTAAGGGCGAAAAATGATGTGAATCTTTAATGTTTAATTTGGCGTTATTCTCTATAAAATGCTTTACCAACCCAACATTTCCTTTATAAGCCGCCCAAAAAACATAGGTTCTTTTATCGTGTGTAAGTTTTTCAATGCCATTGCCTTTTAAGCTTAGTAAATAGTTGATTGTAGCATTCGAAACGTTCTCTAAAATAGCGTAAGTAACTGCATCAAATCCGTGAGAATTTAATGCAGTAGCGTTATTTTTTTCTTGTATTTTTTGATTTATTAGTTCAATACTAGGGTTTGTTTTCCAAAAATCTCTTTGTAAAAAAATGTTTGTGTTTTGAGAAAAAACCAATGTACTAATGCAGCAAAGACTAGCTAATAAAAGTTGTTTAAATAATTTCATTTGAATTATTTTTTAACAAAGGCTTCAATAATGTTATTTATATCTTTATCGGTAGCTATTTTATCTGAAAACAAGTGTTTATATAAAGGTTTATTTTTAACTTTTTTCTCTAAAGAAAGATCGGTATTTTTAGCATATATGTCACTCCATTTATTTCTAACTAACTGCCATTTTTCTTGGTTTTCTTTCCACCATTTTTGTGCAGGTTTACATTTAGAATCGGCAACTTTAACATAGGTATTATATCCTTTTTCGTATGCTACAATTACATCTTTTTCACCTGTTTTTCTGATGATTTTTTTATTGTCTTGATCGTGCAACCATCCATAGTTTGTAATTTCATGACGGTTTCCTCTTTCGGTTACATTATAATCACTTCTTTTGGTGTATTCTCTACGAGGTAAAGGTGCGTCAGTGGTGCTTTCCCAGTAAGTTTTCCCATCAACATGTACCCATGATCCTGAACCTTCATAACGAGGGCTGTCATCTACTTGATACACTTTTTGTGTCCATTGTTTTTTTACACTTGCTTTAGTTTTATTTTCATACAACCAATTGTTGTCACCATTAAACATATAAAAATCTTGGTTTTGATATTCCCAATCTTGTCGCCAATGTTTTACGATGTGCGGTTTTGCAGGATTACCAACTTGCAATAAATGCTGTATGGCAATTTTGTTATTTTCATCTTCAATTAATTCCGCCCATTCTAAAGCAGTATCAATTTTTATTTTCGAAGGTTTGTATAAGGAGTCTTTACTATTATTAAAGGTTTCTGCAAAATTAAAAGTTACTTCAAAACAACCACACATTTTTTTGATAGCCTCTTTATCTTTTGTTTTTTTACTTTGAGAATTTGCCGAAACAGCGAAAAGAAGTACTAAACTTCCCAGTAATAAATTTTTCATTTTAAGGATTATTTTTGATGTAATAAATTTTTTGTAAAAATATACAATTTATTTAGATTGATTAATAATAAGAATATATATTTGCCGAAAATTATTAAGAATGTTTCTACATAGGAAGTTTGTAAGTGTATTTGCCTTTATCAGTTTAACTGTTTTTTCACAAGAAAAAATGGCTACTGACAATGGTTGTACCGCTTCTTATGGTTTAGAAGAAGTGGTGGTAACAGCAACAAGAACAAAGCGTCAGTTATCATCAATACCAATGCCTGTTACTTTAATTTCGAAAGAACAATTACAAAAATCAGGTGCGGTACGGCTAAAAGATATCTTATTAGAACAAACAGGTATTACTTTAGTATCTGATTTTGGAGGATCTCAAGGCGTACAAATTCAGGGAGTTGCTGCTGATTACACCTTAATTTTAATCGATGGAGTTCCTGTTGTAGGAAGAGCATCCGGAAATATTGATTTAAGTAGGCTGAGTGTAAATAACATCAAACAAATAGAAATTGTTAAAGGACCGTCGTCATCTTTGTATGGTTCTGAGGCGATTGGTGGTGTTATTAATATCATTACCGAACAGCCAAAAAATGGTGAAATAGAAGGTTTTGTAAGCTATTTAGCAAAAGGTGGCGCAGCAAATGAATTAGATATTAACAGCAATATTAAGTTAAAAAAGAAGCGATTTGGGTTGGTTTCTGGTATTAATTTAAATTCGAGCAATGGCTTTGATTTATCTCCAGAAACCACTTCAAAAACAACAGAAGCGCATCAGAATTTTACAGGAAATTTAAAGCTAAGTTATGATTTTTCTGATCATTTAAAAACCGTAGTTTCTTCACGATTTTATACACAATCGCAACAAGCTATTAAATCAGCTAAAAACAAGCGAACAGATTGGAATATTAACACCAATATACATCATAAAATAAAGGATAATTGGAGTTTAAACTACCTGTTTTATACTACAAAATATACTACAGAAAGTGTTTTTAATGAACAAGATAAGCTATACAATGAAAAATTAATGCGTCCTGAAATTAAATCGACTGCTGTTTTTGGTGAAAACACCTTAGTTGTAGGTTTAGGATCAAATTTTAACTCATTAGAAAGAACGGAATTTAATAGCGTTAAAAAATACGATACGCCTTATGTTTTTGGGCAGTTTGATTTTAATCCGAATGCCAAGTTAAATGTAATTATTGGTGCTAGATTTGAAAAAAGTAATCAATATAAATCGGCATTTACTCCTAAGTTATCTTCTAGCTATAAAATAAATAAATGGTTTACCGCAAAAGGGTCGGTTGGTTTTGGTTTTAAAGCGCCTGATTTTAGACAGCTTCATTTCAATTTTAAAAATTCAGCAAACGGATATGTTGTTTTTGGAACGCAAACAATACATCAGTTATTTCCAGATACTCCTGAAATAAAAACCATTGAAAAAGAGTTAAAACCCGAAAGTTCGATTGGTTATAACTTCGGATTTCAACTAAAACCTACTCGAAAATTAAAATTAGATGTCAATATTTTTAGAAACGATTTAAAAGATATGATTGATTCTTTTGACACCCGATTAAAACCACTTTCTTTAGGATTGCCAATAGGAACGAGAGTTTTTTCTTATAGAAATAGAAACCAGGTTTATATGCAAGGAGTAGAATTGGATATCAACTATAAAATTACATCAAATTTTAGCATTTTAACAGGGTATCAATTTTTAGATACAGGAGATAAAATACAAGAAGATCAGCTGAAATCGGGGGAGATATTTTTTAGAAAAACAAGTACTTCGCCTTCTCAAAAAATGAAACTTTCAAATTATTATGGCTTGCCAAATAAATCGAAGCATATGCTAAACTTTAAAGTTTTTTATGAAAATTATGCCCATGATTTTTCGGCAAATATTAGAGCTGTTTATCGAAGTAAATACGCCTTGTTTGACACGAATAATAGTCAAGGAGTTATTGATGAATTTGATGATTTTGTAGCAGGAAATACACAAATAAATATTGCCGCTACCAAAACATTTTTTAACAGAATGAATCTTCGAGTAGGGGTTAATAATTTGTTTAATGAAAAGGGAGAAGAAAATAAAAAAACATTTAAAAATAACGACACCGTTTTACAGTTAGGAACAACTTTTTACGGAAGTCTTCAGTTTAATTTTTAGATAAAAAATAATCAAGTAAATATATATAAAATGAAAATTTTAAAATCAATTTTGCTAATCGTTTTAGTTGCTTTTCTAGCTGTTTCTTGTAGTGATAATAGCAGTGATGATGTTTTTGAGCCAGTTATGGCAAAACAAATTAAAAACTTACACGCAAAACAACTTACCGATTATGCGGTAAATCCTCCAACGGCTTCAGGTGAATTTGTAAAGTTTAGCTTTAAAAAAGGAGGAATTGTAACCGATAATAATTGGGATATCGCCTTTAGAGCCACCACAATTATCGTAAATGGAGGAGAATCGACAGGAGTTAAAGAAGAGCCAAAAAGAACAGGAGAAGCAAGTATTGCTTTAGTCTTAGGAACTTTTTCAGAGATTACAAAAGCCCCCGAATCTGCTCGTTTTAAGCAAGATGAAAAAGGAATGTTAGCCTTGCCAAAAAGTTTGTGGTACACTTATAATTTTTCTGACCACAGTATAAATCCTGTAGCAGGAAAAGTACTTGTTGTAAAAACGATTGATGGGAATTATGCTAAAATAGAAATTTTAAGTTATTATAAAGATATGGACAGTTCAAATTCTGCCGATCCTAAAAATTCAGGTGCACAATATTATACTTTTAACTATGTGTACAATCCGACTGTTGGTGATAAAAACCTTCAGTAAGTAAGAACTATTGAGTTTTGTTAATTTTTGTTATGTTAAAGCTGCTTATCCCGAAAAGGTTAGGCAGCTTTTCTATTTTTTATATCAATTTATCGGCTAAATAATGCGCTGTAAAAGAGTCTTTATTTTTGATTAAATCTTCTGGAGTTCCTGTAAAAATTAAATTTCCACCATTTTTTCCGCCTTGTAAACCAAGGTCAATAATATGGTCGGCACATTTAATTAATTCAATATTATGTTCAATTACAATAATCGAATGACCTTTATTTATTAAGGCATTAAAAGAGGTAAGTAATTTTTTAATATCATGAAAATGAAGCCCTGTGGTAGGTTCATCAAAAATAAATAAAGTTTTATCCTTGGTGTTTCCTTTCATTAAAAAAGAAGCTAACTTTATACGTTGCGCTTCTCCACCCGATAAAGTTGATGACGATTGCCCTAATTGTACATATCCTAGGCCAACATCTTGCAAGGGTTTTAGTTTACGAGAAATTTTAAATTGTTCTCGTTCTTCGAAAAAAGTAACAGCATCATCAATGGTTAAATTTAAAATATCATCAATAGATTTTTTACCAAAATGAACTTCTAAAACCTCTTTTTTAAAGCGTTTTCCGTGGCAAGTATCGCATTGCAAATGCACATCAGCCATAAACTGCATTTCAATAGTAACTATTCCCTCGCCCTTACAAACCTCGCAACGTCCTGCATCAACATTAAAAGAAAAATGTTTTGGTTGATAATTTCTGATACTCGCTAATTTTTGAATTGAAAACAATTTTCGAATATCATCGTAGGCTTTTATGTAAGTTACCGGGTTTGACCTTGAAGAACGTCCGATAGGATTTTGATCGATAAATTCGACGTGTTTTATGCTTTCAAAACTTCCTGTAATCTGGGTAAATTGCCCCATTTTTTCGCCATATCCAAGCAGTTTTTTCTGCATCGCAGGATATAAAATGTTTTTAACGAGTGTGCTTTTTCCACTTCCAGAAACTCCTGTAATAACAGTTAAAGTATTTAGCGGAAAAGAAACATCAATATTTTTTAAATTATGCTCACGAGCACCAATAATATTGATGGTGTTTTTTGATGTTTTACGTGTTTTTGGAATATCAATTTTAAGTTCTTCGGATAAATACTTAGCCGTTAAAGAATCCGATTTCATAATAGCATCAAAAGTTCCTTGGGCCACCACATTACCGCCATAAGTTCCTGCTTCTGGGCCGATATCAATAATATAATCGGCGTGTTTCATAATATCTTCATCGTGTTCTACCACAATAACGGTGTTTCCTAAATTGCGTAAATTTTTTAAAACTTCAATGAGTTTTTCGGTATCTTTCGGATGTAACCCAATGCTCGGTTCATCTAAAATATACATAGAACCAACTAGTGAACTACCTAAGGATGTTGCTAAATTTATTCGCTGACTTTCGCCTCCAGAAAGGGTGTTAGAGGTTCTATTTAAAGTTAGGTAATTTAAGCCAACATCGGTTAAAAATCGCAAACGATTATTAATTTCAGTAAGTAATCTTTTTGCGATGGCATTTTCGTGTTCATCGAGTTTTAAAGTATTAAAAAATGCTGATAATTCATCTAAAGGAAGTGTTACTAAATCGGAAATTATTTTTCCATGAACCTGTATATAATTGGCTTCTTTTCGAAGTCGTTTTCCATTGCAATCGGTACAGCTTGTTTTCCCTCGATAGCGAGAAAGCAATACTCTATTTTGAATTTTATAGCTTTTTTCTTCCAATTTATTGAATAAATCGTGTATTCCTTCAAATTTATTGGTTCCGTTCCAAACCAATTCTTTTTGAATTTCAGAAAGTTCAAACCAAGGTTTATGAATTGGAATATCAAAATCCATGGCATTTAAAACCAGCTCATTTTTATAGTGTTTATAGCTGTCGGTTTTAAAAGGAAAAATAGCATCTTCAAAAATAGATAAACCTGTGTTTGGAATCACTAATTCTTTGTCAATACCTACAACACTTCCGTAACCCTCGCAGGTTGGGCAAGCTCCGTAGGGATTATTAAAACTAAATAAATGGGTATTTGGTTCTAAAAAAGTAATGCCGTCTAATTCGAATTTATTGCTAAATTCTGTAATTTTTTTATCGCCTAAATTTTCAATAAAACAAGTTCCTTTTCCTTCAAAAAAAGCGGTTTGAATAGCATCAGCTAAACGATTGTAAAAATCATCTTCATTTTTAGTAACAATTCTATCAACAACTAAAAAAAGTCCTTTTTCTTCGGATGTAGCATAGTGATCAATAGGGAAATCTTCAATTCTTAAAACATTATTATTGTATTTTATACGGGCATATCCTTGTTGAGTTAACACCTGTAAAACGGTTTTTAAATCCCTTTTTTCGTTGATTGTTATAGGAGATAAAAGTAATAATTTACTACGTTCTTCGAATGTTTTTATAAAATTGACAACATCAGAAACCGTATGTTTTTTTACTTGGCTACCCGATATTGGCGAAATGGTTTTACCAATTCGAGCGTATAAAAGTTTTATATAATCGTAAATTTCGGTTGAGGTTCCTACCGTAGAACGAGGATTGGTAGAATTTACTTTTTGCTCAATAGCAATTGCAGGTGAAATACCTTTAATATAATCGACCTTTGGTTTGTGTAGTTTTCCTAAAAATTGACGGGCATATGATGATAAACTCTCTACATAACGTCGTTGTCCTTCGGCATATAAAGTGTCAAAAGCTAGGGTTGATTTTCCAGAACCTGAAAGCCCTGTTATTACTACTAATTTATTACGAGGAATAACAACATCAATGTTTTTTAAATTGTGTAAGCTAGCTCCTTTTATAATAATATTTTCTTTGGGATTGATGGCAGAAAGGTCTCTTTTCATGTACTTAAAAAATAAGCGATAAAAGTACGATTTCTCGATTAAATAAGCGGAAAAGGCTTTGTAGTTTTTTTAATAAAAATGGAATAATTCTTGTTTTTATCGAAAAAAAATCACATATTTGAAGTCTAATAATCAATTAATTACAGCCTATACCTAAAAAATTACTTTTAAGAATCCTCCCCCTTAACAAAAGAGCGCTTAAGGTGCTCTGTAAAAAAGTAATTATGGTATATAAAGATATTGTAAGCGATAGCGTTTTAGTAAAAGACTACATTAACGGAAAAGAATTGGCGATAGAATTATTAATTAAGCGTCATCAGCAGCGTTTGTACAGTTTTATTTATAGTAAAGTACAAAATAGAGACACTACAGAAGATTTATTTCAAGACACTTTTATAAAAGTAATCAAAACATTAAAAAAAGGAAATTATAACGAAGAAGGGAAGTTTTTACCTTGGGTTATGCGTATTTCTCATAATTTAATTATTGATTTTTTTAGAAAAAATAACAGGATGCCTAAATTTAAAAACACGGAAGATTTTGATATTTTTTCGGTGTTAACAGATAGTAGTCTAAATGTAGAAAACAAGATAATAAAAGAGCAAATATTGGCAGATGTAAAAGAGCTGTTAGAAGAATTACCTGAGGAGCAAAAAGAAGTATTAAAAATGCGTATTTATAACGATATGAGTTTTAATGAAATTGCTGAAAATACGGGGGTAAGTATCAATACAGCTTTAGGAAGAATGCGTTATGCTTTAATTAATATGCGAAAAATAATTGAAAAAAATAATATAGTTCTAGTTAATTAGGCAATAACGCTTAATTTTTATCGTTAAATACTTGAAAACAATAGGTATATATGATGAGAGTTTACTTAGATAAATCTTCCGATTTCAAAATGAACCCCAAAAAAGAAACGATTCAGTTTTTAATTAACTTTTCTAAATCATTAAGTGTAATTAAAACTAAATCTAATTATCTGATTGAATTGAATTTGAATTAGTTTGAAAAAGCTTCAACAAAATAAATTGTTGAAGCTTTTTTATGCCTATAATTTGCTTTTTTCTAGATTATTTTTCTTGTAATAATCATCTAAAACTGATTTTCTTCCGATGGTTTTGGTAATAATATCTTTTTCTAAATCCCAACCACGAGCAGGAGAATATTCCCGTCCGTACCAAATTATTTGTAAATGAAGATCGTTCCATATTTCTTCAGGAAATAAGCGTTTTGCATCTTTTTCAGATTGCACAACATTTTTTCCATTGGTTAAATTCCAACGATATAATAAGCGATGAATATGTGTATCAATAGGAAATGCAGGAACTCCAAATGCTTGGCTGATGACCACACCCGCAGTTTTATGCCCAACGGCAGGTAATTCTTCTAAATACTCAAAACTTTGAGGAACTTTACCGTTGTGTTTTTCAATCAATATTTTTGATAAACCGTGAATTCCTTTTGATTTCATTGGCGATAAACCACAAGGACGGATAATTTCCTTAATTTCTTCGACACTCATTTTTACCATATCGTAGGGATTATCTGCCTTGGCAAACAATAAAGGCGTAATTTTATTTACTCGAACATCGGTACATTGTGCCGATAATAACACCGCAATTAACAAGGTATAAGGATCTTTATGATCTAAAGGAACAGGTATTTCTGGATATAATTCAGCTAGTGTATCAATAACAAATTGCACTTTTTCAGCCTTGGTCATTCTTTGTATTTTTTAAGATTATTTGACAAGAAATAAGTCTCAAAGATACAAACTAACAAAGAACAAGTGTCAATTTATTGATAATTCAAAGCAACGTTGTAACTTTGATAGTAGAACGAACTATTCAAACTCAAAAATTATGACAACATTACAAGTAGGAGATGCCGCGCCAAATTTTGAATCGGTAGATGAAAAAGGAAATGTGGTAAAACTTTCAGATTATAAGGGTAAAAAATTAGTCTTATTTTTTTATCCGAAGGCAAGTACGCCAGGCTGTACTAATGAAGCCTGCGATTTAAGAGATAATTATCAATCTTTCTTGGCAAAAGGCTACGCTATTTTAGGAGCAAGTGCCGATTCGGCAAAGCGTCAACAAAAATGGATTGACAAACATGATTTACCTTTTCCTTTATTAGCAGATGAACAAAAAGAAGTAATTAATGCTTTTGGTATTTGGGGACCTAAAAAATTTATGGGACGTGAATATGATGGTATTCACAGAACAACTTTTGTTATTGATGAAAATGGAATCATCGAAGATATTATCAGTAAAGTAAAAACAAAAGAACACGCAAGTCAAATATTAGGCTAATTTTTTGCTTATTTATGATAAAAAAACATCAAAAAAACCGAGTTTTAAGCTCGGTTTTTTTAGTAAGAGCCTGTTTAAATTTCATCCGTCAACCTGAATTTAGTTCAGGTATGACAAGAAGCTACTCTTTATTCAAATTTACAAACGATTTTCTATCCAAGTTTTAAAACTGTAAAAATTTTGAGGTGCAACACCATGCCCAACATTATATTCTGAATAGTCATTTTTTAAGTTGTTTTCCTCTAAAAATACAGGTGCTTTTCTAGCCCAATCCACAGGAATTACTTGGTCAACCGTTCCGTGAGAAATATAATAATCAGTTGTGATTTTAGTGTTTTCTTGCTGATTTTTGATTAAATTTTCATCAATATAACCACTAAGCGCAATAACATGTTGCACTTTATTTGGGTAATTTAAACTCAAGGCATAACTTAAAATAGCCCCTTGACTAAAGCCTAAAACAAAGGTTTTATCAGGGTTCGTGTTGTATTTTTCTTTAATTTTATCAATAAAACTAGCAATTTTAGTTACAGATGTTGCTGCTTGTTCTAAATCTGAAAACTTACCTTTAACGGCATCAAAATTAATGGCATACCAAGCAAAAGCACCGCCACCCATTTGGTAAGGAGCTTGTGCGCTAACAATTAGTAAATCATCAGGTAATTCTTGTGCAAACGAAAATAAATCGTCTTCATTACTACCATATCCGTGCAATAAAATTAATAACGGTGGATTAGTAGTTGCCTGTTTAGGCTCTCTTACAATATAATTTAGCATTTTAATACATGTGTTTTAATAAAAAAATATGCAAATAAATAATAAAATCTATTCGCATATTTATGATGTAATTTATTTTAAATTCCTTTAAACCAATCTTGAAATTGATCTCCTAAAAATGGAATTAATTTTCGTTCCCCTTTAATGGCAGCCATAAAGCTGATAATCCAACTAACAAATAATAATATACTTACAGCATAGCCAGCAAAACCTCCTAAATATTTAAAAATAATTAATCCATTTAAAAAAGAAAGCAGGTGTATACCAAGCATTTGTTTAGTGTAAAAACTAGCAAAACTATTTTTTGTATTTATGTTTAGTATAAAAGCAATAATAGTTCCTATAATCCAAAAATGACTAATTATTGCGGTCATTTTTCCATCGCTTATAGTAACACTATTCATAATTAGTTGTTCAAAATTAGTTGCTTATTATTATAAATACCATAAACTTTTCCTTTTAACTCTTTTTCTAAAAATACACTATTTTTTGAGGTTGATAAAATATCTTCTTCCATAAAAATAGCAGTTCCTTCAGGAGTAAAAAATGATAAATTAGCAATTTCATTTTCTTTGATACTTGTTTTTTGAAGTCCAAAACGTTCTTTCGGATTATCAGATAAACAAGTTACAATCGTTTCTAAATCTAAGACTGAATTTAAAACCCCAAAAGCAGTTTCTAAACCAATAGTTCCATCTTTTGCGTTCGAAAATTCTACTTTTTTATGCTCAATATCAATCGGATTATGATCGGAAGTAATCATGTCAATCGTTCCATCTTTAATTCCTTTTAATAAAGCATTAATATCATCCGAAGTTCTTAAAGGCGGATTTACTTTTTTATTTCCATCAAATTGATGCAATTCATCATCGGTTAAAAACAAGTTATGAACCGCTACACTACAAGTAACATCCAAGCCTTTCTTTTTAGCTTCTTTAATTAATTGCACTGATTTTTTAGTGGAAATAGTAGGAATGTGTAATTTTCCACCTGTATATTCTAATAAAAATAAATCACGAGAAACTTGTAATTCTTCGGCTAAAGCAGGGATTCCTTTTAATCCTAAAAGTGTACTGTTTTTACCTTCGTGAACGACACCTTCGCCAGCAATCGAATTATTTTTAGGAAAACTAAGTGCTAATCCGTTGAAGTTTTGCGTATAAAGTAAGGCTACTTTTAGTAAGTTATCGTTAACAATTGGCTTTTTATAATCGCCAAAAGCAATTGCGCCAGATTGTTGCATATCGTACAATTCCGCCATTTCAATACCTTTCGATCCTTGAGTTAAGCTACCGATTGGATGCAAATTTGTGGCAAATCCGTTGGCTCTATAAATTAGAAATTCAACCGCTGCTTTGTTGTCAATAACAGGGTTTGTGTTTGGGTTTACAGCAATATCTGTAAAACCACTTTTAGCCGCTACTTGTAAACCATTTTTAATGGTTTCACGCTCTTCGTAACCTGGTTCTCCCAAGCAAACACTAGTGTCAAACCAACCCGTAGAAACGTGTAAGTTATCAAGTTTTATAATTTGATATTCTTGTTTGTCGGCAATATTACTATCAATTTTAGTAATAATTCCGTCGGTAATTAAAATATCTTTAGTTTGTTGGTGGTAAGGGCTATGAGCATCAATAATAGTTGCCGATTTTAATAGCGTTGTCATGGTTTAAAGAATTTTAAGATCAAAATTTCAACAAGCAAAGATACAATGGCAATTAGTAAAAACCATTTCCAAAGCCATTGAATTTTATGTTCGTTGTTACTATTTATTAAGGTTTGTTTTACCGAATTAGAAATTGTTTTATTTTCAAGGGTTTTTATATTTAAAAAATGTAACAAACTCTCTTGCTTCGGATAATTAAACGCCATGTTTTTTAAAACGTTTTCTTGTTGTTTTATCTGATAAAAACCAGCGCTTAAAGGCTGGCTATTTGTGGTGATTTTCACACTATTTTGAAGCGCTTGTTGTAGCGGAATAAACGAGTTTTTAGTATTTGAAATGCTAAGAATATTATTTTTTGAAGTTAGGCCATTAATAGCAATACTATTTTGTGTATCAACGGTATAATAACTTTTAGAAAGTTGTAAACTATGTTTGGCAATACTATAAAAAACAGGCACAATTAAAGGCGAATTTATAAAATTACTAGCCTCTTTATTTAGCGGAGAAGCCAGAAAATAGACTGTTGAATTTTCCGTATTTACTTGCTGTATAAACGGACGTTTGTTTTCAAAAGACAACATGGTATTGGCGTTTTTAAAAGCCGTATTATAAGCTGTTTTAACAAAAGGATATTGAAAATTTTTAATTTCTTTTTCAAATACATTTTTAAATAACGGATGCTTGTAATTAATTGTTGTAATTTTTAAACTATCGTTTTTTTGATGGTTGTTTGTGGTATTTATACTGCCTATTTTAAGTTGTTTTAATAAATTATTGTAAGAAGAAATATATGCATTTTTAGATGGGATAATAACTAAATTGCCGCCTTTTTTTGAAAAATCAACCAAGCTTGCAATCAATGTTTCAGGTAATTTATCAATTTCATTTAAAATAATAAGATGTTGTTTTTCAATTAAATTATAATTTAAGTTTTGTGTATTTAAAGCTTTAAAATCAAATTCATCATCACTATAAATTCGTTTTAAAAAGTTAGTATTTTTACCAATAGATAAAATTTTAATTTTAGAATTGGCATTAATTGCGAAATAAAACGAATTATCAAAAGAATAGGTATCTTTAAAGTTTAATTCAATTTTACCTAAAAAATCAGCCGTGTTAACAATCGAAAACACTACTTTTTTACTGTCATTTTCTGCAATAGAAAAAACCTGTTTATTAATTAGTTTATCGTTGTTATAGAGTGAAATTGGCAGTTCTTTTTTTGCATTTCCTTGATTTTTAATGCTAATTTCAATATCAAAATTATTGGTTGTACTGGTGTTTATAAAAATACTATCAATAGATATATTATTTTTTTCTTGCGGATTTAATTGCACCAAATTAGTGTTTTCAGGCAACTCATTAAGCGCTGTATTTTCAATATTTTGAAAATCAGAAATTATAATATTTTTGCTGTTTTTATTTTTTAATAGCTCGCTCGACATTTTTAAGAAAACCGTTTTTAACGCCATTTTTTTAGCCGTATTTTTAACGTTTAATAAAATATCTTTCAATTCATCAGCTGTTTTATGCTGAAAATAATTGGTATTTGTCAGCAAAGAATAGCGTGCTTTTTCTGACGTGTTTTCAATAATTTCTTGTATCGAAACTTGCAATAAATCGCCTTTTTCACCTGCTGTATTTGTACTTAAAGAAGTATCTAAATAGATGAAAAAATGTTGCTGTTCATCACTTTTATGATTGCCAAAATAAGGCTGAGCAAAGGCTAAAATTAAAGCGGTAAGCAACAATAAACGCGTAGCTAAGATCAACCATTTTTTTATGCGAGAACTTTTACGTGTTTGTGTTACTAATTTTTTTAAAACCGCCACATTGGTAAAGGTAACTTTTTCAAAACGTTGTAATTGAAATAAGTGAACCAATATCGGGATCAGTAAAAAGACTAAAAAATATAAAATTTCAGGATGTTTAAATTGCATAGTTTTTTGCTGTTATAAGCGTACTTTTTTAATGATTAATTAGCGTTTTTAAAGGTAGTAATTTTTAGTCAAATAGGTGTTTTACGATCTAATTTGATATTTTATTTAAAACCCTAAGATTAATTTGAAGCAATTTCCCGCTTTGCGCACTCGCTTTTTTTATTTTTTTTTAAAACGAAAAAATAAAACAGCCCTCAAACAAAGCTTCAATCGGGGCTAGGCATTTTTACAAACAAGTAAATTACTGCACAAAAAACCAGCTTTTTATTCCTTAGAATATTACAAGCTATCGGTTCGATAATTTTTTTAGCATCAAATAAA
>BJFM01002991.1:43780-54698 GCA_016586285.1 Arothron firmamentum
GTTACTAGTACAAAGGTTTGCCCAAATTTGTCTCGTAATTCAAAAAATAATTTATGCAAATTTTCTGCTGAGGTAGAATCTAAATTTCCTGATGGTTCATCGGCAAAAATAACAGCTGGCTCGTTAATTAAGGCTCTCGCAACGGCTACTCGTTGTTGCTCTCCTCCTGAAAGTTCGTTTGGCTTATGGTTTTCTCTGTGCGATAATCCTAAGAATGATAATAATTCTTTTGCCCTTTTTTGAGTTGCTGATTTCGCTTTTCCGCTAATAAAAGCAGGGATACACACGTTTTCGAGTGCTGTAAATTCAGGTAGTAATTGATGAAATTGAAAAATAAATCCGATGTGTTTATTCCTGAAAGAAGAAATAGCTTTATCGCTTAATCCTTTGATTGAAATAGTATTTAATAATAACTCGTAGTCTTGTGTTTTTTGAGGGCTATCTAAAGTTCCTAAAATTTGAAGAAGTGTTGTTTTCCCGGCTCCAGAAGGACCAACAATCGCAACAATTTCTCCTTTTTTAATATGAAGATTTACGCCTTTTAAAATTTCAACATCACCATAGTATTTATGGATATTTTTAGCAATAATCATAGATAATCCTCGTTTTATTTTCAAGGTAACGAATGTATAAAAAAGAAATCAGATAGCCTTTTAAAGCGAGTCTGATTTCAAAAGATAAATTAAAACCGTGTTAAATTAATTTTTTGATATGATTATAATCAATAAAATAAACTAATCGAACAGAAAAAGTATGTTGATTGTCTTCTTTTAAAAGTGATTCTAAATTTTCTGAGAAATTTTGAGTAGCAATATCTGTATCATTAGAAATGGTATTTCTGTAAAAAGCAGTTAATTGACTACCTGGCGCAAATTGCCATAAATAATTGACATCAACATTCCAGCTATTAAAATTTTTATGATGATTGTCGGTATAATTACTTTCAATTAATTCGCCATTATTTTTATTTAAAGTATAAAATTGCTCCTTATACGGAACTTTACTCCAATTGTGTCTGAAAGATAAAGATAGTGTTGATTTTGTATTAAAACTATATTTACCTGTTAAAGAATTATTGAAAGTAGTCCAGTCTCTTTGACCGAATATAATGTGGTCTAAAAAAGGAGAAAGTATTGGGTTTTTATCGATATCTTCTTGATTTATATCATTTACAAAACCCTGCCCATTGTTTGTCTGTCCGTATTTAAAGCTATAAACTAAGGAAAATTGATTGTTAAAACGATATCTTGGAGAAATTTTAAAGCCATAATTTTCTTTTGGATTGTTTTTGAAAAAAGAATATCGCCAGTTATAATCAATAGCAAATTTATTTCTGTAATCGGTAGAACCCCAATGGCTAATGCGTATTCTTTGTGGTCTCTTAAAGTAAATTCCGCTTGTTGTTCCTTGCCTTGGTTCGTTAAAATCTTTACGTTTACTGCTGTAAATTATGTTTGCCCCAAAAGCAAAACGTTTTTTAGTTTCTGCCTGAAAAGCGGTGTTTATATTGCTGCCTGTATAGGTGCCAGGATTGTGTAAAAAGTTACTATTGTAAGCGGTATTTATGCTGTAGTAATTAAAAATACCTGTAGGTTTTAGTGTGCGGTATTGTGTAAAACCATAGATTGATTGTTGATTATTACGAAATAAAATTCCCATATCATTTGGGTTAAAATCTTTATTTTTTAAATTATAACCAATTTCACCTCTCCAGTTTCCCGATTTTTTACCAATACTAGTGTCAAATGTATAACCAGTGTTTGGGTTGTTTTTATCATCAGAAATAGTACTCATTTTAACAGAACCATCTATATTGTAATTACTGTTTTTATCTTCTAAATGCCAAAGTAAACCTGTAACATTAGCATCTTTAAAATGTCCATTTCTAGTAACGTTTGTATTGATTAAAGTTACCGCTGAATTTTGATTGAATTGCTGATCTAAAACTAAAATATTATAGTTTGATAGTGGATTAATTATTTCTTCTCGAATTTCTTTTGTCGTATTATTTTTAATTACGGCTTCTGTTTTGGCAGTAACGGCATTAAAAAAACCGATGCCTAAGCCTTTTTTTGTTCTACCAGAAACTTTTATAGCGTTTAGCATTTGTACTTTTTCAGGCGATTCAATAAGGGTTTCTGTTTGCTCATTTACAGAAGCATTTTTTATTGGTTTACCTCCAATTCTACGAGAATAAAATAAATTTCCTTTGGTAAAAAGTGCGGTTCCTTCGGTAAAAAATTGTCGTTGCTCTGAAAATTGCTGTTCAAAAGGACCTAAGTTTAAGGTAACATTATCAAAAGCGGTTTGTCCAAAATCAGGAATTAAAGTGGCATCTAAAGTAAAATTTTCGGTAAGCCCATATTTTACATCCATACCAACGCTCCAATCAAAATTTGTTTTTCCTTTAAAAGAAGTTGTTGTTGCCGATGCATACGGGTAAAAATTTAAACGAGTAGGCGGTGTAATATTTTTTAAGTTTTCTAGTAAACCATCGTATTGTGTCCAATTTCCTTGTGTATTATCAATAGGATTCCATGTAAAACGAGCATTTAAATTTTTTATTTCTCGATGAAAATTAATTCCCCAAGATTGTATAGGGCTATTTGCAAAACGTAGCGCACGATACGGTATTTTCATTTCTACAGACCAACTATCTTTATTTATTTTAACAGCACTTCGCCAAACAGCATTCCAATTAAAATCTTCATTACCGCTAGCTACTTTTGAATCTGCCTGAACTCCTGCGGCACTAACAATAAACATGGTCGGGTTTTGCCCGTCATCATTTGGGTTTATCATCAGCATAAAAAAATCAGCATTTCCTATGTTGTCTCTGTTGTTAAATTCGGCAGGTATTTTAGCAGGATTTGGAGCATACATTAAGGCGCTTACATAAATAGCATCATTATCGTAGACTAATTTTACTTGGGTTTTATGAGTGCTAGGTTCGTTTTGTCCGTTAGTGGGGCGCATCATTACAAAATTATTAGCAACAGGGGCTTTTTTCCATATTGATTCGTCTATAAGTCCATCAATAATAGGAGGCGTTTGTGTGCGTGTAGCGGGTAATTTTTTTCTTTTTTTAGAGATTTCTTGTGCAATACTATTTTTACAGATAAAGAGCATTAAAACCAATAATGAGGTTGTTTTATACATAGTTAGTCAAGGGCTTAAGGTGGTTTGTAAAAATATTTAGGATTTAAGCTTTCAAATCACAATTTAATGTTAATTACATTAAATAGGTGTTAAAAAATGCGTGTTACAATGAAACGAAAAGAAAACTCAAAATAAAAGTTATAAGAAAATAGTAATAATTATACTAAATAGTAATGTATTGTAAATTGAATTTGTATTTTTGTTGGACTTTAAAAATTCATATCTAATGAACTTACACGAATATCAAGGTAAAGAAATATTAAACAGTTTTGGGGTTCGTATTCAACGAGGAATTGTTGCAAATACACCAGAAGAAGCTGTTGCGGCAGCAAAGCAATTAACGGAAGAAACCGGTACAGGTTGGCACGTAATTAAGGCACAAGTACACGCAGGTGGTCGTGGAAAAGGTGGTGGAGTTAAGTTGGCTAAAAACTTAGAGGACGTAAAAAATATTTCTAATGATATTTTAGGAATGATGTTAATTACACCTCAAACTTCAGCGGAAGGTAAATTAGTAAACCAAGTGTTAATATGTGAAGACGTATATTATCCTGGAGCTAGTGAGCCAGACGAATATTACATGTCAGTTTTATTAAACCGTGCTACTGGTAAAAACATGATTATGTATTCTACCGAAGGTGGAATGGATATTGAAACTGTTGCCGAAGAAACTCCTCATTTAATTTTTACAGAAGAAATTGATCCAACTTTAGGATTAATGCCTTTTCAAGCACGTAAAATTGCTTTTAACTTAGGTTTAAGCGGTGTTGCTTTAAAAGAAATGGTAAAGTTTGCTAGTGCTTTATATACGGCATACATCAAATCGGATTCAGCAATGTTTGAAATTAACCCTGTGTTAAAAACATCTGATGATAAAATAATGGCGGTGGATGCTAAAGTTACTTTAGATGAAAACGCTTTATATCGTCATAAAGATTATGCTGCAATGCGTGATATTCGTGAAGAAAATCCTATTGAAGTAGAAGCAAAAGCTGCTGGTTTAAACTATGTAGATTTAGATGGAAATGTTGGATGTATGGTAAACGGAGCAGGACTTGCAATGGGAACTATGGATTTAATTAAGCAAGCAGGTGGTGAGCCAGCTAACTTTTTAGACGTTGGAGGTACTGCTGATGCAGAGCGTGTTGAAAAAGCTTTTGGTATTATCTTAAAAGATAGTAATGTAAAAGCTATTTTAGTAAATATCTTTGGAGGAATCGTTCGTTGTGATCGTGTTGCTCAAGGTGTTGTAGATGCTTATAAAAGTATGGGAGACAGAATTAATGTGCCTATTATTTGTCGTTTACAAGGAACTAACGCTAAAGAAGCTAAAGAATTAATTGATAACAGTGGAATGGAAATTATTTCAGCTACTGAATTTCAAGAAGCTGCCGATAAAGTTGCAGAAGTTTTAGAAGCTTAGAAATTAATTTTTTGTTTATATATTGAAATCGCCTCATAATTTATTTATGAGGCGATTTTTTTTGTTTTTTGAATAGTGAATTATCAGTTGATAATTCTAAAAGTAGAAACTATAGGCTATCTTAAAAAACTCTCATCGCTTAATTATAGTCATTCACATCTATTTAATGGTCATTCACCGTATTTTAATGTAATTACACCTTTTTTCATATTACTTTTGGAGATTAATCCCCTAAAGTTTTATAAATGAAACAAATAATAGTGAAATTACTTTTTTTAATCGCTTTTACTTTTCAAGTAAGTGCTCAAATTACAAATTACAAGGAAGCTTCTTTAAAAGAAGGAGCAAATTTCTTTGAAATTGTACATAAAACAAGAAAAGAGTTATCGGAAAAAAAACAACGTTCAAGAGGTCTTATTTCTAAAAAACAAAACAAAGCAACCAAGCAGTTTGAACGCTGGGTTTGGATTTGGAAAGATAGAATTAACGCTGATGGTTCTTTTGTTAAGAAAGAAAATAAAAAAGAATACATCGATCTTTTATTAGCGAATTCAAACACACAAGCTCAAAGGTCAAATACCGTTACGTCGTGGGAGCAAATAGGTCCTAAAAAAAATGTGTTAGAAAATGGATATACTGCATATCCAGGTTTAGGAAGAGTTAACGTAGTAGCAACAGATACTCGTAATGCACAAATAATGTATGCCGGATCTGCCGCAGGAGGTTTGTGGAAAACAACAGATGGCGGAACAACTTGGTTGCCTAAAACAGATGATTTAGCAGGTTTAGGAGTTACCGATATTATTATTGATCCTCAAAATTCCAACATATTATATATGGCTACTGGTGATCAAGATGGAGGACATGTTAATTCAATAGGTTTGTTTAAATCTACAGATGCTGGTGAAAATTGGGCTGTAACAGGTTTAACGTTTTCATTAACGGATAATGAATATATTAGAGATTTAAGTTTTGCACCTAATTCGTCTACTACAATTTATGCACTGACCAATAATGAAATTCAAAAATCTACCGATAGCGGTGCTACTTGGGTTAATATGAATACGGTTCCAGATTATAGCGGTGATAATTTTCAAACCATAATTTTTGATCCTAATAATGCCAATAAAGTAGTGGTATCTGACGCTTATGGAGGTTTGTGGTATTCTTCTGATGGTGGAGCTAATTTTTCAGAACATTCAGTTTTACAAGGAAGTACACAAAACAAGTTAAAGCTAACAGCCTCTGCAAATGATACTGAAAATTTTTATGGAATTACCCAAGATGGTGTTTTTACAATTTTTCGTTTTGATAATACCGATACCGCTGCCGATAAAATTAGTGAAACAACTATAGCTAATTTTAATTCACAGTGGGGGTATAACCAATGTATCGCTGTATCGCCTACAAACAAAGATGATATTCTTGTAGGAGGTGTAAATGTGTATAAATCGACAGATAATGGTACTTCTTTTTCAATGTATTTAAACGCCTATGATGATCCTGTTGGAGTTGGTTTTTATGTACATCCTGATCATCATTATTTATCTTTTTTAGCCGATGGTGTTACTGTTATAAACAGTCATGATGGTGGAGTTCATAAAGGTGCTTTTACCGCTACAAAAGCCACAGGTGGTTGGACAGATTTATCAGATGGTTTGGTAATTTCTCAACCCTACAATATTGCCATTACAGAAGGGCTTAATGGTGATGATTATATGATGGCAAACCAAGATAATGATGGTTTTTCAAAGGTTTCAAAAGGTGGTAGTCAAAAATGGGTAGCTTGTATGGCTGGTGATGGAACAGCTACAGGAATTGATATTTCAGATTCAAATATTCGCTATTTAGGCGGAACTTATGGTGCTTTATACAGAACAAATGATGGTTACTCAAGTAGTGCCTATTCAGCGGTAACAATTCTTTCGGATTCAAATGATGCTGATTTTATTTCTCCTTTAGCTTTACACCCAACAATTGCAGCAACTATTTACGCAGGGCATGGTGATGTAAAAAAATCTACAGACAGAGGTGCTACTTGGGCGGCTCTAAATACAGGTTTAGTAGAAACTTCTTTTTTAGATGTGTCTTTATATAATGGCGCTACAAGAATTTTTGCAATAGGTTATTTAGGAACAGATAAAACACTTAGAAGAAGTAATGACGATGGTGCAACTTGGGTTACAATTTCTAATCCAGCTTCAAATTTATCTATTAATAGTGTGTATGCCGTACCAAATACAGCTATTGTTTATGCAACAGTGGCATCATATAAAGCGGGTGAAAAAATTTATAAAAGTATCGATAATGGTGCTTCATGGGTAAGTATTAGTGGTAATATGCCTAATATTATTATGAAAAAGATATTGGTAGACCCTAATAAAAATAATGAAACTATTTATGTAGGAACTGAATTAGGGCTTTATTATACCAATAATACAACTACTAATTGGACAAAATTAGGTGCTGGTTTACCAAATGTTATTATTAGTGACATTAAAGTAAGTAAAAGTAACGGAAATGTTTATGTAGGTACTTTTGGTAGAGGAATGTGGGTTTATAACGATCAAAAACATTTTAAAAGTGTTACTAATAACAACTGGTCTGAAACTACAAATTGGGAGGGTAAAACCTTACCAACTTCAGCTGATGATGTTGTAATTAAACAAGAACAAGATGTGGTGTGGGTAAATGTTGCTGGAGTTACAGTAAAATCATTAGAAATTAACAATGCTAAATTAGAGATAAAAAACACCAATAGTTTAACGGTTGTTAATGATTATGTATCAACAATAAACGACAATACTTTTGTGTCAATTTTATCAGATCAAACCGATAGCGGTGTTTTTATGGTAAATGGAAACGCAACAGGTAATCTTATGTATAGTAGAGGCGGTTTATTAGCGAATAAATGGTCTTTAATTTCATCGCCTGTAATTGGTCAAAAAGTTAAGAGTTTTGCAACGAAAGTATCAAATGATATTCGAAAAAATGCTGCTTCTAAATATGCAATATCTACCTATAATGATGCCAATTTAGTAGGGGCTAAATGGGAATATTTTGACCAAAATGTTAGTGAAAATACATTGTTTGAAAACGGAACAGGTTATGCCGTTTCTAGAGAAACAGCTGGTGCGGTTTCTTTTTCAGGAATAATGTATAACAGTAATTTAAATGTAAGTGTATCTTCGGATAAATGGAATGCTATTGGAAATCCTTTTTCGGCATATTATCCTGCAAGTAAAAGAACTTCAGAAAACTTTATTGCAAATAATACGAGTAAATTAGCTAGTAATGCACAGGCAATATACTTATGGGAAAGTACTCAGAATAAATATGTTGCTTACACTAATTTAGCATCATCAACTCAAAAAGTATTAGCGCCAGGACAGGGGTTTTTTATCAAAACAAAAGCTTCAGAAACCGATCAAAAGGTAGTTTTTAAGAAAGCTAATATTGGTACAAAAACAACTTTAGCGGGAAATAATACCTTTAGTAGAGGTTCAGAAAATGGAACTCCTTATGTAAAATTATTTGTTGAAAAAAGTGACAAAGAAAAAATTAAGGTAAATACCGATATTATCTTTTCAAAAAATGCAACTCAAGGATTTGATGCAACAATGGATGTTATAAACTTTGGAGATGCTACATTTGACTTAACTTCTAAAATTATAAATGAAGCAAAAAGCAATGTAAATAATGAATATGCAATTCAATCGGTTTCTTCGGATGCTATTGAAGGTCAAATTATTCCTTTAAAACTTACCGCAAGATCAAAAGAAAAGGTAGTATTTTCATCAGCAATTCATAATTTACCTGAAAATATAAAGGTTTTTATAGAAGATAAAGAAACTGCAAAATTCCATGAAATAAGCAACACCAAAAATTATGAAGTAACTTTAAGTGAAAACTCAAATAAATTTGGACGATTTTATATACATTTTTCTAAAAGAGCTTTAAATGAGCTAGAACCGAAATTAGTTGTGTCAAATTTAAAAGTTTATACCGATCATAATTTATTACAGGTAATTGGGTATGATAGAGAATCGTTAACAATTGATATATTTGATATTATAGGTAAAAAAGTGCTAAGTAAAACACTAAAATCAGCTGGGTTTAAAGGTTTAGATTTGAGTAATTTATCAGCAGGTGTTTATATTGTTAAAGTTGTTTCGGGTAATAAAAGAGCAACAAAAAAGGTTGTTGTAAAATAATTGACATAAAAATGAAGCCCAAATAACCAAGGCATCGTAAAATTAAGACAAAATGAATTCAGATAAAATAAATAGAAAAGAAGCGTTACAAAAAATAGGGAAATACAGTAAATATGCTAGTTTAACCGCACTAGGAACCTATTTAATTTTGAATCCTCAAAAAGCACAAGCGCAAAGCCCCAATAACCCTGATATTCCAGGTACAAATTTTTAATAATTATTAATATAAAACACGGTATTACAATTGTAGTATCGTGTTTTTTTATAAAAAAATATACAAATGATGTTAAACAACAGTTCTAAAATTATAATGATGCTAATGATGCCTTTATTATTTAGTTGTAAATCGGTTTTTATAAGTGATATTAAAAAACAATATATTTCGGCAGGTTCTAGGTTTGATACCTCAAAAATGAAGTATTCTGTTATTATAGAATCGTCAAAAGAGGCGTTTAAAGTTGTATCAATAGAAATTGCCGATAAAAAATATCAAAATTTAACAATTATTGAAATTCCAAACGGAAAGCTTAAGAATCAGCAAGAAATACTATCTGCGGGTACTTATCATGTTAGTATTAATGTAGGGGAGGCTATTTTTCCTAGAGAAAGCATCGAGCATTTAAAGTTAAATGTTTTAGTAAAAAACAACCCTTTAATTTTAGAGGGAAAAGTAACTGTTGAAAAAAAACGATTAAGAAGATAAAAAATGATCTTTTTAAGTATTTAATTACCTGTAAATCATGTTTTTATTTTCAGTGTAAACTAATTGTTACGCCTTTTTTTTGCCAATCAGTAATTTTAAAATTATAGATATTCTAAGACTTTTGGTTTTTAGTTGCAAAATAGATACTGATAATTCTGTTTTATTATCAAAATCTTTCATTAACTAATATCTTATTAATTAGAATTTTTAAGCTGTTTTTAAAAAAGCGATACATTTAGCTTTTTAACCCATTTTTAAGTAACTTTTTTATGAGTTTATGTTAAAGGTTTTCTAACATTGTAACCATTATTCTGCCGTAAGTTTGTACCGGTTTGCAAACCCAGTAACATTTTGACAATTAATTAACTATAAAGGTTAATAGGACAGAAAAAAATATAAAGAAAACAAAAATTCGGTTAAAATACCTTATTAAAAAACATTATGAAAACAATTAAATTTTTATTAGTAGCACTTTTTTTATCAGTAAACGTATTAGTTGCGAACGCTACAAATCCTTCGGATAAAAAAGAAGAATTAGTATTAATAAACAAAGAGGTTCATAAATTATTAAAGAACCCTAAATTTGAATTGAACTCTGACGTATCTGTAATCGTTAAATTAACAGTAAACAGTAAAAATGAATTGATAGTATTATCTGTAAATTCAAAAAATGATAATCAAAGAATAGAAAACTATATCAAAACCAGCTTAAATTACAAGAAAATAGCAGGAAAAGTTACAACTGATGTGTATAATTTACCTGTTACTTTAGTAGCAGCTAGATAATTAAAAATTATTTTATTAAAAGGCTTCTATGATATTCATAGAAGCCTTTTTTTGTTTAAAAAAAACGAAATTTATGATTCCAAATTTTTTCTTAAAACAGCAATTTCGTCACGCAATTTTGCGGCTAGCATAAAATCTAAATTTTTTGCAGCAGCTTCCATCTCTTTTCGTTTATTTCGGATGCGTTTTTCTATTTCTTCTTTAGATAAAAATTGCAAATCTTGTTTTGCAACGTTATCAATCGCATTATCATAATGAAAAGAAGTAATAGTATCTTGAGAAAGTGTGTTATCTAGTTTTTTGTTGATTTGTGTTGGCGTAATACCATTTTTAGTATTGTAATCTTGCTGTTTTTTACGCCTATAATCGGTTTCATCTATAGTGCGTTTCATGCTATTGGTAATTTTATCAGCATATAAAATAGCACGTCCGTTTACATTTCTTGCGGCTCTACCAACGGTTTGGGTAATTGAGCGATGACTGCGTAAAAAACCTTCTTTATCGGCATCTAAAATAGCAACTAACGATACTTCGGGTAAATCCAAACCTTCTCGCAATAAATTGACACCAATTAAAACATCAAACAAACCTCTTCGTAAATCTTGCATTATTTGAACACGCTCTAAAGTATCT
>BJFM01002991.1:70775-81132 GCA_016586285.1 Arothron firmamentum
TAGCGATGAAATATTGTTCGGTAGTTCCAAAAGAAGCAGTTGATTATTTTGGTAATTCATTTAGAGCAAACCCTATTGGAACAGGTGCTTTTCAATTCAAATTATGGGTAGAAAACACCAAATTAGTATTGCGTAAAAACCCATTGTATTTTGAAAAAGATGCAAACGGAAATCAATTACCGTATTTAGAAGCCGTAGCAATTACTTTTTTGCCTGATAAACAAAGCGAATTCTTACAATTTATCCAAGGAAATATTGACTTTATGAAAAGTTTAGACGCCTCTTATAAAGATGATATTTTAAATACCAATGGAACTTTAAAAGAGAAATATACCGATAAAATAGTGATGCAAACAGGCGCTTATTTGAATACAGAATATTTAGGCATTTATTCAGAAGGCTTGAAAAATTACCCAACGAAATCAAAATTAATACGACAAGCAATTAATTACGGATTTGATCGTGAAAAAATGATTAAATTTTTACGTAACGGAATTGGAACTCCTGCCAAAAATGGATTTATACCCAAAGGTTTACCTTCATTTAATTATCAAAAAGGATATTCATATCAACCTGAAAAAGCAGCTGCATTAGTATTAAAATACATCGAAGAAACAGGCGATAAAAATCCTAAAATCACCATTACAACCAACGGGAATTATTTAGATTTATGTGAATTTATCCAACGAGAATTACAAAATATAGGATTGCAAGTAGCCGTATCTGTAATTCCGCCATCGACTTTACGACAAGCAAAATCAAACGGTAAATTGCCTGTTTTTAGAGCCAGTTGGATTGCCGATTATCCTGATGCTGAAAATTACTTATCGTTGTTTTACAGTAAAAATTTTACACCTAACGGACCTAATTACACTCATTTTAAAAATATAACTTTTGATGCTTTATATGAAAAATCAATACAAGAAATTGACATAAAAAAACGCTATGAATTATACCAAAAAATGGATAGTATTATTATTGAACAAGCACCAATTGTTCCGCTTTATTATGATGAAGTTATTCGTTTTAGTCAAAAAAACATACAAGGATTGGGCATCAACCCAATTGATTTATTGAATTTAAAACGGGTTAAAAAAACGAAGAGCCTATTAAAAATTAAATAAAGATTAGATTATCGTCCTGCTGAACTAAATTTAGGTTGACGAATTCCATTTTTTAGCCATAAAATGTTTTTAAATCAAATTAAACAGGCGCTAAAAATCATCTAAAATAAACAATAAAAAAACTACCAATGCAAACGACTCATAATAGGGTAGTGGTCCGAAAATTTAATATCGCTAAATGTTTTATATTGATTTATAGTGGCGGTATTATCGGTCAGCATAAAATCAATCCGCATCGGATAGATGTATCGAAACGATTTCCCTAAGCCAATTCCAGCGGTTAAAAAGGCATCTTTTTTATCTTCAGATAACTTTTGATACACCCAAGAATATGCGGTATTATTAAAATCGCCACATATAATTTTTTTCTTCTTCCAAGAATATTCATGCTGTAAAATTAGCTCGGTTTGCGCTACTTGTTTTTCAAATCCATTTGTTAAACGCTTAAATAAATGCCCTGAATCTTTTTCGCCAAAATAGTCTTTATTCGGGTTTATTTTTAACGACTCTAAATGCACATTATAAATACGAATGGTGTCTTTATTTTTAACAATATCAACAAAAATAGTATTGTTTGCACTATTTTTAAAGTTTAAAGAACCGGAGTTTACAATAGGGTATTTAGTGTAAATAGCAAGCCCAAATTTCCTGGATTTTGACTTGGTTTTAATATATTTATAAGGCAGTTTTATGTCTAATAATTCAGATCGATAAAACTCTTGCATAGCCACAACATCGGGGTTTTGATTGTTGATAAACTCGTATATTTTTTGTTCGGTGGTAATGTCATTTATATGTTTGTAATAATTAAATAGATGCACATTGTAGCTCATTACTTTTAAGTCATCATTTAAAACTGTTTCTTTATTTGATAATTTGAGAAGTGGCGTAGAGCTCACCCATCCGATACTTAAAACAAGCAGTGATAATAGCGCTTTTTTATTAATTTTAAGCAACCAATACACGAAAAAAAAGCAATTTAAAATAATTAATAACGGCACAAATAAACTCAAAACTGCTAGGGCAGGAATTACCTGTGGTGACACATAGGGTAAAACATAACAAAGCAATAATAGCGTAGCTAAAATTGAATTAACGAAGAATAATAATTTTTGTATGATAGGGGATTTTTTCATTTAATTAGTACCTTGTTTGAATAAAAATTCTTTTTCGGTTTGGGTTAAAGTATCGTAGCCAGATGTACTTATTTTATCTAAAATAGCATCTACTTGTTGTTGATTAACTGATTTTTTAAACGAGGTGGTTACTGGTTTTTTCCCTGATTTATAAACTGTTTTTAATGGTTCTTCTTTTTTTTCAAAACAGTTAGTAACGGTTTCTTTTAGCTTGTTAAAAATGGTTATTTCTTTATTACTTGCTTTTAAAACATATAAAAAACCAAACAACGCCCCACCTATATGTGCCAAATGTCCGCCAGCATTACCGGCAGGTATTTGAAGTACATCTAAAGCGATCCAAATGGCGGCTAATTTCCATAATTTAACATAACCAATTAGCGGAAATCGCAATTCATAAGTAGGCATATAAGTTGCACTTCCTATAAAAATAGCTGAAATTCCTGCGGATGCGCCTAATAAAATATTATTGTTAGCAGCTTGTTGTAATCCTGGGAAAAAATGATAGCTCGCTATAAAAATAACACCTCCAAAAACAGTTCCTAAAAGATAAAAATTTAGCAGTTGTTTTGAGGTAAAATAGTGCTTGAAAAAATTACCTATATAAAATAATGCAAATAAGTTTGCTAGTATATGTATAAAACCGGTGTGTAAAAATCCGTAGGTAATAATGGTCCAAGGTTTTGATAAGAAATCATCAAAATTAGCAGGTAAAGCAAACCATTCTACTAAAAAATTGCTGTTGGATTGAAATAAAAAACCGAAAGTATTGCTGATAAAAACCAACAAAAATACCGCAAGGTTTATGTAGATTAATTGCTCTACAATACCCGCGTTTTTAAATCGATATTTTAAATTATCTAAATTTTTTGAAACATTAAATTGAAATCTATTCATTCATTATTTAATTTTATACGATACAATATACTAAATTAATGAGTTTTAAATTGATTTTTTTTCCAATACCAAGCAATTATAAAACCAATAATAGCTCCTCCAATATGTGCAAAATGTGCAATATTACCGATAGAATATTTGGTGACTCCAAAAAACACATCACTAGCAATCATGATCGGAATAAAATATTTTGCAGCAATCGGTACTGGGAAAAATATCAACGCCAATTTAGCGTCAGGAAATAGCAATCCGAAGGCTACTAAAATACCGTAAACAGCCCCTGAAGCTCCAACAGCGGGAGTGTGATATAGGCTGTAAAATTCGCTCATTGTTTGATTGGAAAGCGTAATTAAAGTATCATTATATTGCCCTGTATTTAATAAGTTTTTGATGTCAATAGCCGATACTCCTTGCTCAATTAATTGGGTGTAAATTCCATTAAATTGATAATAATTAACAAGTGTATAAATTAATCCTGCTCCAATACCTGCTGAAAAATAAAAGAAAATAAACTTGTTTTTACCCCACATTTGCTCTAGCGGCGTACCAAAAGCCCATAAAGCATACATGTTAAAAAGTAAGTGCATCGGGCTTGCGTGCATAAAAATATGCGTAACATATTGCCAAATAGCAAAGTGTTCATTTTCAGTGTAATGTAATGCAAAAATATTTGTTATATCTAAATTTAAAAGCTGTGGTGCAAAATACATAATCACATTAATGATTATTAAATGCTTTATAGCGGCTGTTATTTTTGCCATATTTATTTGTTATTTATTGAAAATGGTATCAATTTCGTTTAAAGTTAATGTTTTAAACGTTGGTTTCCCAAAGGGTGAAGTATTGGGTTCTCTACAAGAAAATAAATTATTTACTAAGTTTTCTTGCTCTTTAATAGATAGTACGGTTCCTGTTTTTAGTGCTAACGATTTTGCAAATGATTTAGCCATTACATCAAAATGACTAAAACTAGCGTCAGGCACTTCTAATTTAATGTCGTCTAATAATTCTTCTAAAATTAAGGTTATTTGACTCTCACTAATTGAAGTGGGTATGCCTCGAATAATAACACTTTCTTTGGTAAATTCGTCAAACATAAAACCAGCACTTTCTAAATCTGATTTTATGGTGTAAATCATTTCGATGTCCGATTTAGAAAAAGAAATAGTTACAGGAAATAATAATTGCTGACTACTTGCTTCTTTGATGGTAATGTTTTCTAGAAACTCTTCGTATAAAATACGTTGATGCGCTAAAGATTGATTAATTAAAACAACGCCTGATTTAATAGAACTAAGCAAATACTTCTTCTGAATTTGAAAGGTTTTACCCGTTTCTGTTTCTTGTTGAGATTCAAATAGTTGCTCTTGTGTTGTAGCGTCTATAGATTTATTATTGCTATATAAAGCCTCCCAGTCATCTGTATCTTTTTTGAAATTAGATTGATAACTTACCGATTTTGAGCTGTCTGTGTTGGTTTGTTTATTCGTATTATTTGGTTCGTTTAAATATTCAGCAGTAGTTGTTTTTTCTTGATAACTAGGCGATGCTGTAAACGGATTAAAAGTATGATCTACGGTAATTGGTGGAAGTTTAGAGGGATCTGATGATTTTTTACTGTAATCATACGGTGTGTCTAAGTTGGCATCCCTGCTAAAATCTAAGGCGGGTGTTACATTGTATTGCCCCAAACTATGTTTAACGGTTGCTCGTAAAATAGCATACAGTATTTTTTCATTATCAAATTTAATTTCCGTTTTTGTTGGATGTATATTGATATCAATACTATTTGGCGGCACTTCTAAATATAAAAAATAAGAAGGATGCGATCCGTTTTCTAACAAACCTTCAAAAGCCATTACTACGGCATGGTTTAAATACGAGCTTTTTATAAAACGATTGTTTACAAAAAAGTACTGTTCGCCACGTTTTTTCTTTGCAAATTCAGATTTTGTGGTAAAACCTCTTATTGAAATAAGATCAGTTTGTTCAGAAATAGGAACAAGTCTTTCATTCATTTTATTACCAAAAACAGCTACAATTCGCTTGCGTAAATTGCTTTTTTTCAGATGATAAAGTTCGGTATTGTTGTGTTGTAATAAAAAAGAAATATCAGGATGTGCTAAGGCAACTCTTTGAAATTCATCGACAATATGACGGGTTTCAATACTGTCTGATTTTAAAAAATTACGACGCGCAGGAATGTTGTAAAATAAATTTTTAACCGCAATACTTGTTCCTTTAGGTGTTGAAATAGCTTCTTCAGAAATAATTTTACTCCCTGCTATTTTAATAAAAGAACCAAGCTCTTGATTTTCTTGTCTTGTTTTTAGCTCTACATGTGCAATTGCAGCGATAGAGGCTAAAGCTTCTCCTCGAAAACCTTTGGTATTTAAGTTAAATAAATCTTGAGCATCTTTAATTTTTGATGTAGCATGTCGTTCAAAACTCAAGCGAGCATCTGCAATACTCATTCCTTTTCCGTCGTCAATTACTTGAATTAACGTTTTACCAGCATCTTTAATTAATAGCTTTATAGTAGCAGCGCCTGCATCAATTGAATTTTCAACTAGCTCTTTAACTACAGAGGCAGGGCGTTGTACTACTTCACCAGCAGCAATTTGGTTTGCAACATGATCAGGAAGTAATTGTATAATATCAGACATTCGTTATTTTTTAGATAAAAAGATAGAAAGATCGAAATCGATAAAAAATAAAAATAAGAGTATAAAAAAAGCAACTAAAATGATAATTGTACTATTAAAACCGCCGTTTTCAGAATTTTTAAATTCATTAATAGCAACTGTAAATTTACCTTTTAAGCTTTTTGTTTTACCAACAGTGGTACGGTATTTATCAAATTTGTGTTTTACTTGATACGGGTTTCCCTCGCCTTTGTAGTAGGTGGGTTTGTAATCAAATTTTTTATTTTCTTTTTTAATAAATCCCATGGTTACTGTTTTTGAATACTGTAGTGTAACAAAAATCACACCAAATTAAGACGAAATTCAAAGTTACTGAATTATGAATTGATTGTCAAAAATTAAGACTAAATTAACGTTAAAAAAGAACCAAAAAGCATATTATTTTGGTTCTTTTTTATCTGAAAAAATAAAATATGTTAAAAAAAGGCTTTAAAACCCTAAAGAACTAGAAGGTTTGTCTAAGTTTTTAAGTGCTGCCATTTTAACAGCTGCAATGGCACATTCAATACCTTTGTTTCCTAGTTTTCCTCCTGATCTGTCTAATGATTGTTGCTTTGTATTGTCTGTTAAAACACAGAATATTACAGGAACATCATATTTAATATTCAAATCTACAATACCTTGTGTAACACCATCGCACACAAAATCAAAGTGTTTTGTTTGTCCTTGAATTACGTTTCCAATAGCGATAACTGCATCTACTTTTTGAGATTCAATCATTTTTTTGCATCCGTAAACCAATTCAAAACTTCCTGGAACATCCCAAGAAACAATATTATTTTGTTCTGCACCACAGTCTAAAAGTGCTTGAATAGCACCTTTGTGTAAGTTCCCTGTAATTTCGGGATTCCATTCTGATACAACAATCCCAAATCGAAACGATTTCGCATTTGGGATGGTTGCTTTATCATAATAAGATAAATCTGTTGTTGCCATTTAATTATTTTTTAGAAACTCTTGCTGCAACACGTCTGTTTAAAGCACGCCCTTCGCTAGTGTTGTTGTCAGCTATTGGATGTTCGATACCGTATCCTTCAGCATTTAATCTTTCTTTAGCAATACCCTTGCTAACGATTGAATTTAAAACAGCATTCGCTCTTTTTTCTGATAAACTTTTATTAAAATCAGCGTTACCGGTATTGTCAGTATAACCACCTAATTTTAAGTTTACGTTAGGGTAGGCTTTTAAAATTTTAACAACATTATCAATTTGGTTGTTAGATTTTTCGTCTAAATCAGCAGCACCTGTTTTGAATAAAACTCTACGTAAGTTAAACCAAGAATTTTTGTCGGCTTTAGCATCACTTTTAATAAAGTTTAATAATCCGCTTTCAAAACCTTTGCTTAATGCTAAAAATTCAGTTCCGTCGTTAAGTTTTAAATTTACAAATTCACCTAAAAATTCGTATCCTTTAACAGATTTCCCTAAAAATTCTGATTTCGTATTATAAAGTGCGTTAACATCATTCATAATATGAACATCGCTTGCAGTAGTTACAGCTGGCTTGGTTTGTTCAACTTTCGCTAAAGAAACTGCGCTAGATGCATCTGCATATTTTGCAGTATTGATGTATTTTTGAATATCTCTACCTTGATTAGTAGTAGGGTATTTCTCTTTAATAGTTGTATATAATTTTTCAGCAGTCGTATATTCTTTTAAAGACATAGCTGTTTGTGCCGCTTTAAATAAGAATAAAGGCGCTGTAAAGTCATTACTTTTCTTTTTAGCTGCTTTTTGGTAGTATGTTAAAGCATCTTCAGGTTGATTGATATCTGCAAAAGCATCACCAATTGCACCTAAAGCAGTAGCACCTAATAATTCATCCTCTGAATTAAAATTACTTAAATATTGAATTGCTTCTTCGTATTTTTTTGTTTTTAAGAAAGAAATACCCGCATAGTAATTTGCTAAATTTCCAGCTTTAGTTCCGCTAAATTTATCAGCAACATCTGTAAAACCATATTTACCATCACCACCATTTAACCCAATGTTATAAAGTGCATCTGCAGGTTTACCAGCTGATTTTTCTGCTTTGTCAAAAAATGTTCTTGGATATGCTAATTCATTTGAAGCCTCTTGTTCATTCGGTTCAGAAATAAATGTATTGTAGGCTAAATACCCTAAAATTACAGCAGCAACTGCTACCAATCCTAAAAATAAAGCCTTGCTATTTTTTTCAATCCATTGTTCTGATTTATTCGCTGTGTCATCTAAAGTATTAAATACTTCGGCTGTTGTACTTTGCGCCTCATCAAAGTTTTCTTCAACTTCTTGCTCAACCTTTTCTTTTTTAGGTTTGTAACCCCTTTTCTTGTATGTAGCCATAATTGCTTAAAAATTTGTGGAACAAAAATAGCTTTTTAAATTGGATTTTAAAAATGGATTATTCCTGAAAAAATGATAATTTGCGCTTTCTTTTTTGAAAAAAATCTTATTCATGTATCTGCAAAAATTATCGTTAGTAAATTTTAAAAATATTGAAACGCAATCGTTTGATTTTCAGCAGAAAATAAACTGTTTTGTAGGAAGTAATGGCGTTGGAAAAACAAATGTGTTAGATGCTATTTATTATTTATCGTTTGCTAAAAGTTATTTTAATTCGGTAGCAGGACAAAATATTCGTCATGGGCAAGATTTTTTTATGATTGAAGGTTCGTACCAATTAGCTAGTAGAAATGAGAAAATTTTGTGTTCTTTAAAAAGAGGGCAGAAAAAAATATTAAAAAGAAATGGTAAGCCTTACGAAAAGTTTTCGGAGCATATTGGGCAATTGCCATTGGTCATTATTTCACCTGCCGATAGAAATTTAATTGTAGAAGGTAGTGAAACCCGTCGCAAATTTATGGACAGCGTTATTTCTCAGCAAGATAAAAATTATTTACAAAGCTTAATTTTGTATAATAAAATTATCAGTCAGCGAAATGCCTTGTTAAAATATTTTGTAGCAAACAGAACTTTTGATGCCTTAAATTTAAAGGTATATGATGCTCAATTAGTGGAATATGGAACTGTAATTTATCAAAAGAGAAAAGCTTTTTTGGAAGAATTTGCGCCAATTTTTAATGCAAAACACCATATAATTTCAGGTAATAAAGAAACCGTAAATTTGCGCTATAAAAGTCAGTTACACGATGCTTCTTTGACTGATTTATTTGCAGGTAGTTTAAATAAAGACAGGATGTTGCAATATACATCATCAGGAATTCATAAAGATGATTTGAATTTTGAAATTGACCAGTATCCTATTAAAAAATTTGGATCGCAAGGACAGCAAAAAACCTACTTAATTGCCCTGAAACTAGCGCAGTTTGAATTTATAAAAAAACAATCAAATGTAACGCCAATTTTGTTATTGGATGATATTTTTGATAAATTAGATGAAAATAGGGTGGCACAAATTGTTGCATTGGTAAATAATGATGCTTTTGGGCAAATTTTTATAACCGATACACATTTTGATAGAACCGAAAATGTGCTTAAAAATAGCAATCAAGAATATCAGATTTTTAAATTGTAGTAATCATAAATTTAAAAAAGTATGGCAAAACGAGAAAACGATAGTTTTTCAATAAAGGATTTATTAGGAAGTTATATTAAAGAAGGAAGTTTAAAAAAAGGCTTTCAGAAAATTCACATTTCAGAAGCTTGGACCAAATTAATGGGCGCAGGAGTAGCGTCTTATACAACCGAAGTAAGGTTGCAAAACGGAACGCTAATTGTTAGATTGTCTTCTTCTGTTTTAAGGGAAGAGTTAAATTACGGAAAAGATAAAATCATAAAAATGATGAACGAAGAAATGGGCGAAAATTTGGTCAAAAAATTAATGTTGGTGTAATTATTTAACGTCATGCTGAATTTATTTCAGCATCACATCAAAATAGGAACATGCCAATCAGGATGTGAAACTGAACTAAATTCAGTTTGACGAAATTTACATTATTAAAAAATTTAGTTCAACTTTTTAATAATTACATAAAAATTTTCATCTATTTTAATTTCTTTAATTTTAGATGAGATTTTAGACGAAATTCTTGTTGTTTGCCACTCTTTAGAAGGTTTTAATTGCTGTATTTTTTTATCAACTAAAATATTTATAGGCATATTAAAACCTTCAATAATATTATTCCAACGATATGAAATACTGTTATTTTCAACTTTATATTCAAAAACAGGAATTTTAACGGTGCGTAAATACTGATCAAAAATACAAGATAAATCTAAGCCCGACTGTGCTATCAAATAGTTTTCAACCTGCTTGGTGCTTACTGTTTTATGATAAAAAACCGAATTCAAACCACGTAAAATTTGTCGCCATTTTTCATCATTATTAAGCAAGGTTCTAATGCTGTGCAACATATTGGCACCTTTATAATACATATCGCCAGAACCTTCGCTGTTTACATCATATTGCCCAATAATAGGAATGTTGTTTAAAATACTTTTTCGAGTACCAATAACATACTCAGAAGCCGCTTTTTTACCGTAGTAATAGTC
>BJFM01002992.1:0-12120 GCA_016586285.1 Arothron firmamentum
GTTCTTCGAAGGCCAACGAGGCTGTAAACCACCTCAAAGCACAGTGTGCTGCTGAAGTAAGGATGCCTGAGCCGACCCCATCGGCTCTAATTGGATCAACATCAGAGGAAGCACAGCCTGGACCTTCAACTCAACATTTCTCATCACCACCCTGTTCAGGCATGTAATGTACTTGTTAATTCAGAGTATTTGTATGTCATTTCCTTTCCTTTCCTTTCCTTTCCTTTCCTTTCCTTTCCTTTCCTTTCCTTTCCTTTCCTTTCCTTTCCTTTTCTTTTCTTTTCTTTTCTTTTCTTTTCTTTTCTTTCCTTTCCTTTTAAGTCATGTGATTTGTAATTACTTCCTTCCTTTGGAATATTGGAAGGATGAACAGACTTATCAGCACCTTTACAAGCTGGCAATGGAATTTTTCTGTACTCCCTCCTCTTCTGTACTTTGGGAAGGAGTGTTCTCCAAAGCAGGAGAACTGGTGTCAAAGAGATTAAGTCGCCTTGCACCCAAGTTGCTGCAAAAACTTCCATTTCTAAAAAAAAAAAAAAAGTCTAACCCCTCCAATGTCACCTCATAAACATCTCCACAAGCACTCCAATGTTGTAAATGATTTGGACAAAACTTAAAGTTTAATTTCACATTTTCAGTTATAATTCCTTGCAACAAAAATATTTCTTGTTAATTATACATTTGGAATGCTGTATTTGTCAGATTATTTTAGTTGCATTCAAATTAATTGGAATACATCCACCTCTCTTTCATTCAGTAAGCACTTAAATTAATCATCTGATGTCCAATCTGTCCACTGAAGCAACTCACCCCACTCTATCCAGGCAGCCTGCAATGATTTTTAAGTCCACCAGATGTCCCTACGAAGCGACACACCAACACGTATCGACACACACACACACACACACACACACACACACACACACACACACACACAAGGCATCATTTTCACACTGCTAAGCTGCTCTCACTGACTTCCACCGGATGTGGCACATTAAGGTTCTGAAAGAACAACTGGGGAAGCATTTGGTTCTGCTGTGGTGTGTGCATCTATGCCACGAGTCTATTTGTACCTGTGTACACCAACACAGTTCAGTTTAACAGCATTTCTGTTTTATGTACAGGACAGAGTTCTGTTCAAACTCTTGTTTAAATACCAAATAATTCATGTTTTGCTTGAAAGTGAATGGAACCAGGTGCCCGTTTCAGAAAGTGGGTTTTCAAGACTTGGAGTTCGAACGTATGTCAGAGTTTGGCAAACTCAGTGTTTTCGGATTCAGAACAAATGTTAAGAGTTGGTTTAATCAACTCTAAGTCAGAGTTTCCCTGAGTTACGCTCATGCACGGGGATCTAAAAAGCCTTGTCAATGGAACGCAACTAACATTATTCACCATGGCAATAAGTAGAAAAAAAACTTAATTATCACACTTCTCCCTGTTGGATATGAAAGAATTCATAACCCATACACCAAAAATGCGCTATTTATAAGGGGGGAAAAAAAGTAAAACTGCAGCCGTGGCTAAAGAGGGAGATTGTATGGCTGTTTAATTGGAGAGAAATTAAAAAAGAAAGAAATGTTTGGTCTTAAGTGTTCCACTCATTTAATATTTCTATTTTATACGTGTGAGCCACAGGTGTGTGTTTGAGCCACAGGTGCAACCCAGCAGGCACAAAATGAACTTGGCAGAAAGTTAAGATGAAATACAAAAATATAGTTCCAACATGTCAGATATGATTTAAATACAAGCTGTTGATATGTTTATCCTGTCCTCATTAAACAGCATTCAGTTGCTTCATTTCACCTGTGATAACTAGATTTAATTAATTACAGATGTGACTGTGATCCTATACACACACCACCCAGAATAAAATGGGGCCAGAGACAGCTATATGAAACCAAATACAAATTTTATTTGCCAGGCATCGGTTGGAAGTCGTCTTGCTGCAATACTGCTCACTGAAAAGACCTCGCTACAGGTCATCAGAAATAAAAATAAATAAATAAATAATGAAATAAACAATACCATTAATGGATACATTAAAAGAACAAATCAATTAGCAAGGAAACCAGGACAGGTGGGTCAAAACTGCGCTATATAAAGGTGTTAGTGTGGAGTCAAGCCTGAACGACAGATATTTGTCACCATAAATGAAGGTAAATCAAAAACAAAACCACTACAAACAACAAAAATTCAAACCAGAACAAACTGGTCAGAAGCATGCAAATGTACCTACACACACAAACTTAGGTGGCTCAAGCACACACAAAACCACACTTGCAAGATGGCTGTGACCACAGAGTCTTCACCTCAATGCAACGGAAAGACCCCACAAAACAACATAAAACACAAAATGGCTCATGCAGGAAATAAGCTTAGTGCAAACTAAAGTTCAAATAAATCTGGGAAAAACAGTGGTTGGCTCGACTATGAATAGTATAGATTGTTTATTCACATGAATAAAATAATTTTGTGTTATTTCTTGACAGAAGCTTTGACTACGTAGATGTGTGGACGGTAAGCAGATGCCTCATATCAGAATCACAATGATAGACTTTAGACAGCAGTCATTAATAGAATCAACTAAAAATAAGAAATTAAAATTAAAATGTGTGTGTGTGTGTGTGTGTGTGTGTGTGTGTGTGTGTGTTTTCACAGGGCATGGAGGCTCTACAAGCCTCAGGGAAGGTGAAGAGCATTGGTGTGTCCAACTTTAGTATCCTCCAGTTGGAGAGACTCCTTTCCAAGTGCCAAGTGCCTCCTGCTGTAAATCAGGTAGCGCTTATTTATCTCAGTGGCTGCATGTCCTCTGTTCAGTTAAATATAATAAGATGTTGTTAAAATAACTTACGGGCTGTTAGGTTCTGCGTGTCTTTAAAGCATCTTCAGACAATCTTGATTGGAATAGACGCTATAGAAATCAATTCTTACCTGAAAATCCTGCCCCCTACTGTTCAAAGTAGGGATTGTCGGGCCGTCCGCCATCGACTCCCACCCGAGGCAATCTCTTAATCCACTTGGCACATGCTTGTTTAGATCAGTGAGGAAAAGGAATACTCTTGAACAAGCAGGGAGACCAACACTTTGAAGGAGTAAGAAGATTTATTTACGAAGCTTCAGGTTACACTGCAAACAGACTTAGCGTCCCGGTTCTCCCAGTGCAACTCGTGATTTCCGGGTACATTTTGTTTTTACACACAATGGTCAGCCTCTCCTCCTCATGTGCTTTGACAGCTCCATCACTTCCTTTAATGGAATTATCTATCTCTCACCTGACTATCGGAAACTGCCTATCTCATCAATGATCAATGATTTAATATGATTTCTTCACTTATTGTTCTTATTCACACATGATATACATTATGTTAAGCTTAGCAGAATCATACAGGTTGTTCTGTTCTATGCCAGCTTGCGTGGCCTTTTCTGTCACTCCCACACGTTCTCATACACATTCTTTTCCCGTGGGACTCTTCTGGTAACAGATTCAAGAACTCTACTGCAGTTTTAAGAGGTTAAATGAAGCATTTCAAGAAGTATAAAATTGAATGAAACATACAGGAAGTATAAAATCCAACACTATAAAAACCAACAGGATGATACAATCGACTGCCTCTGTGCGTGTGGCCCTAATGTGAAAGGGACAATGCTGTGTCGTTCCCAGGTGGAGCTGCATCCCTACATGGCTCAGACAGACATGGTCGAGTTCTGCAAATCCAAGAACATTGCTCTGACTGCTTTCAGCCCCTTTGGATCACCTGGGAGGCCTTCAGAGATGTAAGCCACACATCGCTCACACCTTCCAGGTGTCATATTGATTTTTATAAATCAAGATTGGTGACACATAAGAAGGTTAAGTCGGTTAAACAGATACATTGTTCTCAATTCTTAAAAATTGACACCGTGCCATTAAAAAATGACTTGAAAATAAGCTAAATAAATCAGGAAAGATCTTGTCAGTATTCAACTATCCTAGTGGATGTGATATTCTGCCATATCTCATCATAATACAATACACACACAAAGCATTACTGCAATACAATAAAAGCATACACTATACATGCACACCATAATACTGCTGCTGATTAAAGTGAAGGCCTTAAAAATAACAGTATAGTAATCTTGCAGCCCTGACAGCCTCCTGCCTACGTGCCCTTTGTCTTCTTAGTCGACAGCGACCCACACAGGATCCTGGAGGACCCTGTACTTGCAGAAATCGCCAAGATGCACAAAGCCCTGCGCATGTTAGGTTAGTCGTTGATGAAATGCCATTGAACACTCCTGCATTAGTAAAGTAGAATGAATGGGATGGTTTTGCAGGTGCTGCTGAGGTACCACGTGCAACAGCGCGTTGCAGTCATACAAAAGAGTAACAAGTCTCATCCCAGCCTTGAAAACACAAAGGTACGCTCTCCTCCTCTTATAACACGTAAAGTGTCAATGCAAATTCAAGCCAAATGCATCACAGGGATTTTAATCAACAGGACTAGGTAAGTGTTCGGTTGTTTTATGAACGTGCAGAATACCAATAACAAATTAAACTGCGACACCAGAAAGCTTCAAGTTCTACTGTCACATTTTACAAGAAGTTGATCTCTGAGCTGACCTGTGTGGTGTTTTAAACAGATCTTCAGCTTCACTTTGACTGAAGATGACATGGGTGCATTTAGGGGTCTCGTCCGGGGGTGGCAAAGCTTCACAATTGATAAGTCAGTTAAAAAAAAAAACAAATAAAAGAAACATACGTAAGCCTATTGCTGCCACTCTATACAAATAAAAATTGATCAGTAACACGTTATGGCATGTTATGTTTATTGTTAGCACAATATATTATCACGTTATAATGTGATAGTTGGTTATCCTGTATTGTAAAAACGTGATCATTATATTGTAAAAATGTACTAATTATATTGTACAAACATGATAAGTTTATTGAAAAACTTGAAAGTATATTGTAAAAACGTAATAAGTTTATTGTAAAAACGTGAAAAGGTAATGTGATGAGGAAGCCATGAAACAGTGTGGAGGAGAGCAGATAAGTGGAAGGGAAAGGCTTCGCGGTCCGGACTGATTTCTGCCATCTGGCAATTTCTCGGCTGCGTCCGCGCTGTGTGCAGGAAGATCACGAGGAGGGATTATGAGGCCGGAACATTAACATGGATTTGAATAGCAAACAGGTTTCTATTTCGCGGGTTTCGTTTATCATGGGGGATTTTCAGAACGTAACCCCCGCGACAAATGAGGGTTCACTCTGTGTGTGTGTGTGTATATATATATATATATATACTCCAGATTCTGCCACCGTGGCTTCAGCTTCATGTTCATGAGTGTGAACAAAGCAATTTTGTGTGAACAAAGCAATTTCGTCAGCATGCAGCATCATTTAATTAAACCTCTCACCTTGAAGGAAATTTACAGGCAAACACTGCAGACTTATTTTTTTTCTTTCTACTTCATACTTTTATAGAAGAAAGGCAGATTTGTCAAGAAAACAAAATATTACACAAGAAAGCAAAAGGGTGTTTCCTCTCAAAAGACTTAATGTTGATCAGTGCACGCCAGCATGTATCAGTTGGTCTCCAGGTTACAGTTCTCTGACTAGCTGCTGTGTGTTTACACTTGACTTGACACTAGTTTCATGTTAATCTCTTAATGATTCATGCTGACTGGTTTCCATGTCATTAACCTATTAAACAAATAAATGAGAATAATGCTTTCGACTTGTCCTAGTTTTAAAATGCTATTAAAAGTAGAATTAGAAATGTATTTAAAAAAAAAAGAATGATATTCAGTGATCAATTGTGAGACATCAGTGTTTCCCAACCTTTTTTGAGCGGCGGTGCATAACATTAGAAAAAACACACAGCACATAAACATGTCAAAGTACATATTTAATGAAAGAGAAGGAGACTGTAGTCTCAATTTACTGACTGATTGCGAAATCTGGCCCTGTTTGGTTGTACAAAGAGCCAATATTGTTGCAGGAACTGAGGAGAGACACACACAAAGATCTCCAAATATTCTGAGTCTCTCTCTTTTTTTAGTCTTTATTACAGTCCTGCTTGAAAAGCTCAGCTCATGTAGGTATGTTGTCCAAAGGTAGATCAGCAAAGCTCAGCTTTCGACCACAGCTTTTGTCTCAGTTCAGTTATTTCCTTCTGCTCCTGCAAAGTCATGTCTTCTCCAGCTGCAGTTGAGCTGTATGGGTTCCAGTGAAGGCAATCAGTGGAAAGTGAAGTGAAATAACATGACAGTTTCTGCTCCAGAGTCTGCAGATGTTTACCTGCTGTCTAACACAGTGCAGCACGATCAGGGGCGCCGCCACTGGGCCCCATCACCGAAGAACATAAAAACCCTGAGCAACTGCTCTAACCACATGTCCAGGATCCAGTCGACCCAGTCAGAACCTTACTTAACTCTACCTTTTCAGCTGTCTTGCTGTCCATGCAGCAAGATAATTTCACTTGACAAGATTTCTTGAATTTACATAGTTATATCTAGAAATAAGATGATTTATAAGGCAAAAATAAGTAGAAATTGCTGGTTGTAAAATGAGATTACTTACAATTTAACTTTTAAAAGCCGCAAAATAAGTAAAATATACTGAATGTTGCTAGGGCTCAAGATAAAGGATCCAAGTGTGACGCATTATAAAAGCTCTTTTAATGTCCAGAACACAGATAATTAGGGACAGATAATTTCGAGTCGAGGACAGAAGGAGGACAGGTTTTCCGGGGAATAACAACAGAGGCAGGTCAGGTACAGGCAAAGTCGATTCACAGGCAAACAGGCAGAGAGTAAGTGCGGGAACGTGCAGAGTAATAACTAGCAACGAACTGGCGAGTGAGTCATTCAAAGTTCAGGGTTTAAATGCTGATACAGATTAGTGGACGTAGCTCCGGTGGCGGAAAGCAGGAAAACACTGGAGGGCAGCCGGTGACAGAGGCGGGGTGCGGATTGGCTGGAGCAGCGGGCAGCTGACTCGGATGCGTGGTGCAGGTGCGGCAAAGAGGAGTGGGTGGCACCTGTGGCAGACCGGGGGGAGGGTGTGCTGTGACAAAATGTGAGCAACTACATATTTTGTATTCTTACATTTAGTAAATTAAGATGAAGATTAGAGGAAGAGAAGAATAAATTTAGAGGAAAAAACACTCAATATTAGTGAAGTATGACTAAGATCTGTCTTAATCCAAGTTTCCTTAAAACCTAAAGCCTGTTCTTGTTCTTACAATATCCTAACGGTTTCTACAGAAATCACAAACATGCAGAATGGCTCATAAGAGTGGTCATTTATTAACTCTAAATACCACAATTCACAAAAGAGGAAAAAAATCTGAAAATTTCTATTTTTAACTTTAAATTTAAATATTACATACAGTACATTATACACACATTCATCTACTGCTCAATGAAGGATTTCTATTCAGCCATTGCTTTTTTGTATGCACTAGTGGCATCTTTATCGTGGATTGTGAAGCCTATTACCTCGGTTTGGATGACAGAGAGCAGCGTTGCCACACATTTTGGGTATGTCAAAGTGCAAAGTGTAGCAAAGTGTAGTAGTATGCCATTAACACCAACATCACCTCTGAGAAATCTTCAGGCAGGGTGGTCACAAGCAGTGTTGTGCCTGAACGCCTTCATTGAACAATAGTTTATGAACATGTTCATATTTTGGGGGGGTAGGTGAATTGAACATACCGTATTACTGCCTGATGAATGTTCCTGTGAACTTGTTCATTCTGGTATCTGTGAACGACACTCTCTCAGTTTATTTTCATTCAATTCGGTGCCAGATTTCAGGCAAAAACCCGACTAAAGCACACCGTAAACAGGTTTTAATGTGTAGCGGAAAAACACCCGAACTGGCAACACCAGGCGCCATCGTCGTGCCGCCACATGCGTTGTCACAACAGGAAGCAACGTGGAGGAGGCAACAGCTGCGGCATGGAGTTCAAGACAAAGCTCGTCTCGACAAAGCAGCAAAGATGCGTCATATGACCATTTAAGTGATTTTTATGATAAGGTTGATGAGGATGGAAAAAATCTTTCATGTCTGTGCAAATTTTGCCCGCAATCTTTCAAAAAGAAAATCCGCACTTCAGTCACATCCACGGCAAACCTGAAATGGTACATTGACCTGAAGCACCCGGGTAGCCTTTGTATGTGCAAGCAAATAAAAAAAATCAAAAGACAGTCAACCCAAATCTCATTAACTGTATCCAGCAGTGGCTCCGACCCCCAGCTCCAGCTGGTGGTGCAGGATATTGTCGGAAACCTGCAGACATCGAGTATAGGGGAAAGCCCAGCTTTTATGAACTTAATTAAGAGGCTGCAGCCTTCCAAAAACGTGCCATCAAAAAAGAAAGTACAAACACTCTTAAACAATAAATAAATAAATAAATAAAAAAAACAAAAAAACAAGCGAACCTAAGACTGAACTGTCAGAGATTAAGGATTCAAAACTGGATATAAAGATGAAATCTGGCACATTGTTTCAGTGATAAAACTGATAAAAATAGTTGTTGTCTGTGGCTCTATGGCAATATAAAAAAAAAAAAAAAAAAAAAAAAGCTCACAGCAACATATGAAATAGTTCATTTTTGGGACTGTGAACTTAGTTCAAATTTTTGAATTATGAACTATGAACTGAACTAGTACCTTTTGAAATTTGGGAACTAAACTTTAAACTAGCTCATGTAGAATATGAACTTCCCAAACACTGGTCACAGGTACGTTACTCACAGCCACGATGGTGGTAGATCCATCCAATGCCTGTAGCATGTTGGCATCCCACTTGACGCAGCGGGACAGCGGTGACCTCTTCCCGCAGACGAGGGTCTTGGTCAAAGAGCATCAGATGTGGGAGGGATCAGTTTCCATACGGGGAATGGATGGAACGCTGTTGGGCGTCCACTCCCAGCACACCTACAGGGCCCTGTCCGAGTCAGGGGACTTGGACATTCAGAGGTAAGCATCTCTACATTTTTGGCTTGTTTCAGTGTGTTTGGAGCTGTGCTCGATCCATGCGTTTCCCCTCCCTCTGCTGTCGCAGCTACATAAAATGGACCCTGTGTCAGGGCTCAGGTCCCAAGGTCAGCTCTCTGCAGGGCTATGTTGCGGGCCGCAACAGAGAGCGAGACCAGGCCCCTAAACATGTGCCAGCAGGAAAAACATGTCACTCACAAACATTCTGATATGTTGACAATTCCACTCATTTCTTCTTTGGACACAGACGACAGCAGCAGTAGCAGCAGTAGCAGCAGCAGCACCAGCTGCTGCCCTCAGGCTGGAGAGCGACGCTGTCGGAGGAGCAGCAGGACTGGGTGGGTCATGCTCTTTTCACCAGGTGCACGAGCGGGCGACCCACCCTCACCAGCGACCTCCACCTGTGGAGGTACCACCCCCTGGAGAGCGGACACTGTACACCCAGCTCCCCTCCCCTTCTCCCAGGCCCTGTTGGTGTACAGGTTCACGTGTCCTTCCTGTGACTGCAGTCAGTCGACGGGTGCTGACCTGTACAGGACTGTACGCAGAGGGTGGCCGTGATCTCTGGGCTTTATCAGAGGCTGGGAGACCCAGACAAGGCGCCCATCTCCTTCCCCTCGCTTCATCAAGAGAGGCTGGTTGCGGGGCGTTTCAAGGCAGGGTCTCGCACGCTGCTGGCTTGGACGGTGTGAAGCGGTGGTTTTCAGAGACCCCACACGTTTTCTGTGTACATCTGACATTTTTCATAACAGCAGCGACATCTGAACTTATATTTTTTTCTTTCTCACGTGCAAGTCTTATCTCGGAGCCGGGTCGGGGGCAGCTCACAGTCCAGCCCTCAGCCGGCTGGTGGAGTATATCTTCCTTGACCTATGAAACATACACAAGGAGGACCCTCGCTGGGGTCCAGGTCAATCGCTGGGGGGGGGGGTGCATCCTTCATGATTACACCTCCATCTGCAACACCTACAGCCACAGTGCAGAACTCATGAAGGCGACCCCCATCCAGCTGTACCTGGTCAACAAGAGGACGCTGATGCAGAGACAAATGTTGCTGAGCGAGCGAACAAACAGCCGTCAGCATCAAACACAATCAAGACTCTAAAAATTCTCTTCTTTAAAATCTCTCCATCAGGTACAACAAACGGTGCAGAGGTTGCAAAGGTGGACTTTGCCTGCGCGGCAGTTCCACTGCCGACTGCTGAGCCGGTGGCAGCAGAACCTCTGCAGTCATCCAGGGGTCTGCTGGCCAGACCCCTGTAACCGGCCCTCCCCATGGTATTCTGGCCTTTGGAAGATTGGTTGGGGGAGGCTGTGTCCCATTGTGGCCCCAGGGCACCTGAACTGTACCGCATTATACAGTCTGAACCCTCCACCTCTGCGACCTCCACCTCTGCTGCCACAGCCTCCTCCACTTCGCAGAAGAGGCAGTTCTTGAGCAAGCTATGTGGTCGGCCCAAAAATAAGGAACACTGCCACAGCCGCTGCAAGAATGAGCACTTTTGCTCCGCCTCCTAGGGCTGCTCTGTGGAGAAATGGCTCCAGGAGAAGTACAGGGAGGAGTCTCAGAGGGTCAGCCTCAGACCGGTCAAAGCCACAGTACTTTTGTTTGATTTTTATTGTGCAGCACTGCTGTGACAGTTTCATTAATTGTTGTCATCCCTCATCCACAAAGTGAAGCCTCTGGTACCTCTCTGGCTGCTCAGCCTCTGGCCGCCCCTCAGCCTCTTAGCCAGCCTGTCGTCCGTCCTGCTGTCATGCTGCCTCCCACCCAGCCTGTCATCCATCTTGCCATGCTGCCTCCTACCTTGTATGTCATCCATCCTGCTACCACGGCCATGCTGCCTCCAAACCAGCGTGCCCAGCGTGCCATCAGGCCCAGGACCAGTATCTGACCGCAGGCACAGCCACAGCCACAGCCCCCACTAGAAAGTCTTGTTTGCAGACAGAACTAAAATGGTGGTGTTTACTTTGATACGGAGATGTTGTAAGAGATGACGACAAACAAACAGATTTCATTTTATTTCTGATTTGTATTGTATAGAAGTGGATTTTTAATTTAATTTTATTTCTTATTTATTTGTATTTTACAGTAGTTTATTTTATTTTTATGTCTTATTTATTTGAATTGTATAGAAGTGGACTTTTTATTTTATTTATATTTATTTGTATTGAAGATTAGTTGTAAGAGATGACAATAATTTTACAACAAGCAAAAAAGTGGATTATTGTGTTATTCGTGTTGACAAATGGGAACAATCCGGCGCGTACCTTAGCCTCGCGGCTGGCCTGCCACCGCGGGGCTAATTTGCATAGCGGCGGGCTTTATTTGCATGGGGGGCTGCGGGGGCGGCGGCGGCGGCGGCCCCGGGCCCGCGACGACGAAGAATACCCTCTGTATCTTATTCCTTTAATTTCAGTATATGTGCTAACAAAGTAACACAGCAAAAACACGGCAAAAACAACCAACAAAAATAACCAGCGAAAACAACCAGCCTGTATATAAAAGTGTCGGTCCCGCCAGCAGTCTTGGTCATGGCTACAGTTCAGCGCACTTAGGAATTTGATAACTGTTTCTAAAGGGTCCTTTCTGGATGGCATAGAAAGTGAAAGTCCTTCACTGAGAATTATGTATCTGTGGAAAAAATCTGCTTCAACCTTAAACAATATTTTTTGTTGGAGCAAAGGATAAATATTTTTCATAATGAGCCTTTGTGTCTGACAGCCGGAAGTGGTGAGCCCCACACACAAAGATGTCACAGCTCCTCCCCCTTCATGGCTCAATCTCCTCCTCCTTGAAGCAGTTTCTATGGAGACACACAGGGGGCTGATGGGAGTTTTTCAGATTGAGCCTTTGCATCAGGATTGGTGAGCTCCAGATGTGATGCTACAAAGGCACTTTTTTGTTTTTTGTGACTTGTTCTTTAAAGTGATTGCTTCTGTGTTAAAGTAAAAAGAATAATAGATAACAGCAAAGAGAGATAAAAATGTCTAAAAGGGATTAAAAGAATTTTATTTTGTATTTAACGGTAGTTTTTCTGCCCCCCCCCTCTCTATTCATTCACAGGTATCGCCGCCCTCAGAGCCGTACGATGACCTCTGGCCCGCTGACCCACTGTTTAGTGTATTTTTGTG
>BJFM01003000.1:0-21897 GCA_016586285.1 Arothron firmamentum
TATAGGTGTGTGCGGCCGTATCCTGGCCCGAATACAGGTCTTTTCATGCAGTGAATGTGACAATCGGTGGCTGCCAGATTGCGTCCTTAAGTACGCCGGTGATTAAACAATCCAGGTAGGTGTGACAGCTCTGGAGCATGAAAGGCGCTGGCGCCATCTAGGGAGCAGGGGAGAATCCGACCCCTAGCACAGAATTTCATAAGAGTTCTTTTGGCCCACTTTACCCCAGGGATCAGTTTAACGTATATACAGGTATATGTAGGTATTGCTGCAGCATCTTAAATTTTTATACTTATTTTATCTATTTTATATTAGTTTTTACACCGAAAAACCTGATTGTCTCTTCGTACATTGTCAACAGAGGACTAACTCCTTGACACGTTTACCAGAAAAAGTTTAAGTGGCTAGATGAGAGCAAGTCTCATCGGAAATTTACCATAAGAGACCCTTGTCTCTTCAAAAAAACAGAAATCTACCAGGATCTACCATATTTCCGCACTATAAGGGGCACCTAAAAGCCTTTCATTTTCTCAAAACCCAACGGTGCACCTTATAATCCGGTGTGCCTTATATATGTAACAATATTGGTTAATTGTGGCTACCGTAGTCAGGGGACATGGCCGAAGTAACAGCGGTTAAAAATGTAAGGGGATTCCAGTCCCACACCATTTACACTAACGATTGATTTACTGTAGCACTGTTTTACGTGTTTACTGAATCGGGGAAAAGTTCCCCTCCATGTTTGTGAATGCACTAACTACGTGATAAATCTTTCGGTTGGTAAAAGATGTGTTGCAAAAATACTTCGTCACTGACGTTACCTCGAGGAAAAAAAAACAAAACGTTTGAACTGTGACAAATGGAGTTGGAAATACATTGTTTTCAACAAGGGCGGTGCAAATAAGAGCTACTGGTATCGTACGTTACCGTATTGTGAATGCACGAACTTGTTTTGGAGTGAACGGAGTTGTCAAGAACGCCGGTTTGTATTCTATTACCGGTAATAAAGTTTGACTGACTGACTTATCTGACTGTTTTGTTGACATTTCCTTGAGCACAGCTTCATCTAGTAGATGCATAACGCAACCGCAGCCACTACAGTAGTATCTATTCTATGCGCCTTATGGTGCGGTGCGCCGTATATATGAAAAATGTTTTGAAATAGGCCATTTTTTGAAGGTGCGCCTTATAGTGCGGAAAATACGGTAAATATCTTCTCGAAACTAGAAGAAACCTTTGTTTCCTTGAAACCAGGAGAAACCTTTTTTTCCCCTGAATCAGAAAAAATCTACCTATTTCCTCGCATCAGAAGGGATCTCGCTACAACTATCCCCTCGAGCATACTTCATCGACTCATTAGCCAACAGGACCCCCGGCTAGAGCTTTCTCTCTGCCAAAATGCACTTTTCTGACTTCCTCACCGAGTCAGAAGGAACACACACACACACACACACACACACACACACACACACACACACACACACACATACTTTTTCTCTTTTTGTAACGTCAACCACGATCAGTGTGTGAAAACCTAAACCCCATTAAATTTCAAATTTTCTTTAACGAATGAATCTTTCCATGATCATTGATTTTTGCCAATTTAAATTACTAAACCTCTCTAACAATTACCACATGACATACTGTACATTCATTCACTCAGCCTGCCCTCTGGAAGGAGGTCACTTCATCTTCTGGGGAAAAGAGGAACAAGACTTGGCCAAAGCGTCGTCCTTCAGAGACCAGCCACGGATGAGCGAAGATCCGTCATATCTCGCGGCGACCTCCAAAAGGTCATGGAAGATTTTGTTCAATGAGCACTGTGGATATTTTAATGAAAAATCACAAACATTGATCTGCAAGGAAAGATGTATATTGCGCAATATGGAGACCAAACTTCAGCACTGGATTCTATATCAGAAGAGTGTCTCCCAAAAGGGAGAATATGGATAGAATTTAGCCCATTTTGAGTCCTCCTAGAGCAGTGAAATTCACAGCCTGATTTGACAATTATTTCTGTCCAGCTGCCAATGCATGTTCATGTCCTTTTCTGTGTCGTTGCCAACGCATGTTGTCCTTCTCCGTCCTGGGATTACACATGTTGTGTCCATGTTCTTTCCCTTAACTGGTTTTGGATTGCAGCCGTGCTTACATCTTGTAAAGGGTTACAACTAAAGAATGTAACTTGGCCAGTTGGTCAAAATAGCAAAGAGCTGTTGTCTTTTATGATAACCTAAGCATGGCTCTAAATTTTCTTGTTATTCCCCTTGTAAATATTTATCTTTTAATAAAAGTCTAATCTAGTCTATTTATTCATTTATTTTAACATTGAATAACAAAATGCAATAATTTGCACAGCAGAGACTCTGCATATCCTTGCCAGCAGCTAAGCCTTTAAGATGCAGATGTCATATATTTTTGTTCTACAACCAGTTTATTCTAATGCCTGAGCATTTTGAATTTAGAAATGCACAAAACCAACAATAACAAAAAAATCTTCAAGCACAGATGATTAATATTTCTGTGTTCTGTTACCTTGAGGCTTTTATTCCAGCTGGAAGGATTATTCGTCATCCGGTGCTAAGAATAGAAACATCTGATCCAGGCAATCCATACCCCATGGAGCTTTGACTGTGTTTGTTGCTCTGGAGTGCCCACATAAGCTGCACTGACAATCTGGGCCCATGTGTATACGTGCATGCGTGTGTATGGGCCACTGTATGTAAACGACGGTGTGCGTGATCATGAATGTATGTGGCTGTGTGGGAGAGAATGGTTCTTCTATTTCTACCATCCTTCCCATAGTGTGAGTGCCAGGTTTTTGGGATGAGTCCTTGATTTCTTTGTGGTGATGGAGGTCTGTAGGTGCTTAGGTTTCTCTGACGGATAGTAGTTTTGGGGTGGGTATTGGACTTCTAGGGCATTGTGCTTTGCTCTGCATTAAACTGGAATGCCCAGTTTTCAGGGCAGTTGAGGGTGTGCTGTTCTACCTGGTTTTATCTGGAGGCTTTTCCACTGCAGATAGCAGGGCCTTAGAGATACTTCTTTTTATTACCTGTTCCGCCTGGGTTACAAGAGTGCTGAGTCAGAACTATTATGTTAATGCATGTCTGTAAAATGCACTGATTGCTAGGAGATCGATGCCAATGACAACTCACAACAGAGAGAATTGAGAAAACTCAGACCTGCTAAATTGTTTGCTGCAGCTACGGTCTACATCAGACAAATCTTAACGGCTACAGGCAAAGAAAACCCATGGCGTAATACTGAATTACAAACACTTTGTGTCAAGCAAATGTACTTTGCACTTTCATCCAAACTGAAAAATATGAAAAAATATTGCAATGCTTATTTTTTTTAAAGAATATGAACTCAACCATTTTAACTTGTGTTTCAAAGAAAGCATTTTTATGTTAGCATAAATGGATAAACATAAAAAAACAAACAGAAGGTTTCAATTGAACAAATTCTCAATGCTCTGTAAACCATTTTGTAGACAGTAACCTTACAAGGCACAAATAAACATGTAGTCCTGTGCTTGGGACATGATGATTGAAGTAGGAGGAAGTAGTCTGGCGGTCTTAATCTGGTCTGTATTTCCCAGCCAATAACTGTGGCATGGTACTCTATAAAGGCAGGTAGAAGGCACCCTCACTCTCTATTGTTTGCTGGAGGCTGGGTCATGCCACTTCCTGGAGTCCATTTCAATTTCTGTTTCTTCTACAGGTAAGTGGCTAGTGATGCTACACATTGGCTCAGCATGTTCAGCGTAGTGTGTCTCTTGGATGTCTCTCTTGCTTGGGTGTTATTGCTGCATTCGTGCGATTCTGTGTTGAGGTGTACTGTTTGGCTTTGGCTATTTGCTCCCCGTGGCTTGGTGCTGCTTCTCACTAGGCTTCCCACACAGTATTACACATGTGGCAAACTGCCTGTTTGTTTACAGACTGCCCCGTGTTTTGTTGATTGCCTTATTTGGCCTACACTGGCCAGGATTACCTGCTCAGTATGTGAAACTGTGTCAGCTGGCATTACGGTGTTACTAGCCACTCAGAGATTACACTGCTGCTCCACTTTGCCCACAATTGCTTGACTTTGCTTGCAAATGCTCTGCTTCGCTTGCCATTCATTTACTTGTTTGGTTTGATGGGCAAATTGCTGTGCTTCGCCTATGGTGGCTTTGCAATATACATGTTAGGAATTCAGTTTTTTAAAGGACCCAGACGCAGACAGGGAACAGGTGGTTCAGGAGAATAGTCCTTTATTTCGGGAGTACAAAAGGGCAACTGAAAGTGCTCCAAAAGAGGGGAAAAACAAATCAAATATGAATCCCAGTCCAAAAACTCCTGGGGAAGCTCCTCAGCGGAAAGTCCAAAAGCCTGAACCCTTAAGCTCCTCTTGGGGAAGTGTGGCGTCTAGGGGAAGACGTGGTACTCACTCAGAGCCAGAATCCAAGACCCACAGGGAAACGAGGAGGTTAAGCTCAAGCCGTACTCTACAGGTGAGGCAGATACGCAGGAGTAACTCAAACCAGAGCGAGAGCATAGCAAACGACGACGAGATGAGCTTGACTACTCAAACAAGCAAAGCGAAGCAACAAGGCAAACAAAGCCAACAAGGCAAACGGGGCAAACAAAAACAAAACGATCCAGCAGTGAGCACCGGCTGTCAGCATCCTTAAATCAGTCATTGATTTGCTGATCAGCCGCAGGTGTGTGCCCACTGCTGGAGTCAGGGAAAACAGCCCCCTCTAGGGGAGAACAAAACAAGGGGAACATAGGAGGGGGGCCAATAAGCTGGATCCTAACAATACAAACTGCATCGGCGTCATTGCTACCACACATTTTGTGTGTGTGTGTGTGTGTGTGTGTGTGTGTGTGTGTGTGTGTGTGTGTGTGTGTGTGTGTGTGTGTTCGTTCGTTTGTGTCTACATGATTCGCGTGCGGGTGTCAGGGATCGGATTTAGGACCCAAATGCAGCACATGGACACCTAACTCCAGTTAGCGTCTTTATTGACGCGGGCAGAGAACAGTGAAAGAAACAGACTGGTCTTACTCAGTCCAGGAAGGAAGAGATCATAGACACAGGTCTGTGCTGCGTAATTAATCAGAGACGATAATCCAAAGGGAAATAATCCACACCAGAAGATAAATTCCACAGATTCGCTTGAGTAACAGAAATCTGAAGGGTAGTGGGCAGAGGCAGAAACAGTCCAGGAACGGGGTCGGTAACAGGGAGAAAAAGATCGAGACAGGTCGAGAACGCACCGGGTCGAAGCCGAGAAATCGGTCCAAAAAGAAATGCGCGAAAGTCAGGCATGGAGCACAATCTGGCAAGGAGAGAGCACTGTGCCCAGGCTTAAGTAGGCATGTGCCCAGGTGTGCCTGATTGCCAGGTGAGTCAATGGATCCCAGGTGTGGCGAATTATCCTAATTATTAATTATCCAGCCGTGACAGAACCCCCCCTCTCAAGGGGTGGCTCCTGACATCCCCCAAAAGAAACGTGAGGGAAGCAAAATAGTCTAGAATTCCGGAGAACTAGAATAACCCGTCCCATCTCCCGGATGAGAGCTAGGAGTCGAGGGCAAGGGAACAGCAGTGCAGTCCATCTCCTCATTGCGATCAGCGGAGGGATGCAGAGCAGGAGATCCTCCGTTCACCGACCAATCCATCTCCTCTGCCTGCTGAGACAAGGAGCGCAGGGCGAGGTCTCCTGTCCTCAGCAATGACCCTCTCGAGGGATCCGTAGCTCGGGAGAGATGTTGGCGTCGACCCCTGAACCTGCAAGGGCCCCAGTCTCCTGCCCGGGATGCCGCCGCTCGAAATCAGTGATGAGGTTTGGGTCCAGGATGAACCTTGCCGGAACCCATGACCTTTCCTCCGGACCATAGCCTTGCCAGTCCACCAAGTACTGCAGACCCCTCCCTTGCCGACATGACCAGAGCAGACGGCTGACGGTGAAGGCAGGGGCCCCTATCTCTGAGACGAGGAGGAGGCGGGGGGACCGCAGGAGCCAGAGGACGCTCGTGCACCCGGCTTCAACCTGGAGACATGAAAGGTTGGGTGAATCCTCAGTGCTGGGTAACTTAAGTCTCAACTTGGAAGACTCCACCCGGAGCGGGATGTCCTGGGTGGAGAGTCAGACCTTCTGGCCCACCTGGTACGCCGGAGCAGGGGCGCGATGACGTTTGGTGGCTGTGGCATACCGGTCCACAGTACAGAGGAGGTTGGAGTGAGCCTTTGCCCAGGTCCGCTGACAACAACATGTGAAAGAGAGAGCGGAAGGGCAGGCAGCCTCCCTCTCTCGGGAGGGGGATGATAACCATAGGCACACTGAAATGGAGATAGGTGAGTGGCAGAGCTTGACAATGACTGTAGGCTTGTTCCACCCACAGCAATTCTTCCGCCCAAGAGGAGGGATTCAGAAAGACCAGACACTGAAGTTTGGTCTCCAGTTCCTGGTTAAGGCACTCCGTCTGCCCATTGGACTGGGGGTGGAACCCTGACAAGAGGCTGGCCTTAGCCCCCAGCTGGGCACAAAACTTCTTCCAAAAGCTGGAAGAGGACCACGATCGGACACAATATCCACAGGGATACCATGGAGTCTAAAAACATGAAGTAGAACCAGCTGGGCAGTTTCCTTGGCCGAGGGGAGTTTGGGCAGGGGCACAAAGTGGGCCATCTTACTAAAACAGTCAACGACCGAGAAGATGACCATGTTGCCACCTAAAGGGGGAAGGCGAGTGATGAAGTCTAGAGAGATGTGTGACCAGGGACGGTGCGGGATGGGAAGAGGTCGGAGAAGGCCGGAGCTTGCTGGGGAATTTTGTTTTGGGAGCAGGTAAGACAGGCCCTCACAAACTCCCATGTGTACTCCTCCAGGGTGGGCCACCAGAAGCATTGCAGCAGGACCTCCCGAGTTCGCTGGGTTCCCGGGTGGCAAGTCAGTCTGGAGCTGTGGGCCCACTGAAGCACTTCCGACCTCAGTTCAGAGGGCACAAAAAGACTCTCCGGAGGACATGCACTGGGGCCTGCCTGTCCCTGTGTGGCCAACCTCACCTTCTCCTCAATCTCCCAAAAGAGCGAGGCCACCACACACGAAGGAGGAAGGATGGGTGAGGAAGCATCATCCTGCCCATCCTCTTTCTTGAACTGCCGGGACAAGGCATCTGGTTTGATGTTGTGGGAACCTGGGCGGTAGGAGAGGGTGAAATTGAATCTGGTAAAATATAATGTCCAGCGGGCCTGACATGAGTTTAGTCTCTTGGCGGTGCGAATATATTCTAGATTCTTATGGTCAGTCAACTCAAGGAATGACACACTGGCCCCCTACAACCAGTGTCGCCATTCTTCCAGGGCCATCTTGACTGCCAGCAGTTCACGATTCCTGATGTCGTAGTTCCGCTCGGCTGACGAAAGGCGACGAGACAAGAAGGCGCACAGGTGGAGCTTCTGGTCCGCCGCCGCCCACTGTGACAGCACAGCCCCAACCCCCACGTCACAGGCAACCACCTCCACCACAAACTGATGTGTCGGGTCCGGAGGATTGTAGCTGAGGTGAATTTGGCCTTCAAAGTCTGAAAGGCTTGGTCGGCGGCTGGCGACCAATGGAGGGGAACCAGGGTCAAGGTGAGAGCGGTAAGCGGGGCTGCTACCGAGCTGTAGCCTCGGATGAATCGACGGTAAAAGTTGGCAAAGCCGAGGAAGCATTATAGCTGCTTCCAAGACTCCGGAACTGGCCAAATAGTGACGGCTGACACCTTGGTTGGATCCATTTGGAGACTCCCCTTGTTAATGATAAATCCCAGAAAGGACACCGACTCCGCATGGAACTGGCACTTTTTGGCCTTCACAAAAAGGGAGTGATGGAGAAGGCACTGGAGGACTGTCCGGACATGGGTGATATGCTCCTCTAGGTTACGAGAGAAGATCAAGATGTCATCCAGGTAAACAAAAACGTAGCGGTGTAGCTGATCCCGGAGCACATCCTTAACCAAGCCCTGGAAGACAGCTGGGGCGTTGGTAAGTCTGAACGGCATCACCAGGTACTTGTAGTGACCAGAGGGCGTGTTGAAGGCTGTTTTCCACTCATCCCCTTCTCGAATGCGTACCAGATGATAAGCGTTACAATTGTGCAGCTTTGTGAAGACAGTTGCCCCTTGAAGCTGGTCGAAGGCGGAGGAGATGAGTGGCAAGGGGTAGCAGTTCTTAATGTTGATATCATTAAGTCCCCGATAGTCGATGCAGGGCCGTAAGGTTTGGTCCTTTTTCTCCACGAAGAAAAACCCCACCCCGCCGGGGGAAGAAGAGGGGCGAATTAGGCCTGCTGCCAGCGAGTCGTTGATATAGGTCTCCATGGCTTGTCTCTCTGGCCCAGACAATGAATACAATCGTTCCCCTGGGGGGGTTGTGCCTGGCAAAAGATCAATGGCACAGTCATAAGAGCGATGAGGAGGTAAAGAAGTGGCCTTGGCTTTGCTGAACACCTCCCTCAGGTCGTAGTATTCCGGTGGAACCCCTGAGAGGTTAGGGTCGGAGCTTGGGACGTGGCTGGTGGAGCTCTCTGATGTTTGGGCTAAGCAGGTTTGTTGACAGGATACCCCCCAAGCATGGATGACGCCAGTGACTCCAGTCTATATGGGGGTTGTATCTCATGAGCCAGGGATGGCCTAAGACCAAGGGAACCTGCAGCGACGGCAGGAGCAGGAACTGAATAGTCTTTTTATGTGTCCCAGCCAATTGCAAGTGCACTGGCGCCGTCTGGCGCGTGACTCTTCCCAGGGAGGATCCATTCAGGGCACGGACGGAGACAGCTCATGGAAGAGGGACTGGAGATATCCCTAGTTGTGAAGCAAGGTTCTCATCCATAATGTTCCCATCAGACCCAGAGTCGATCATAGTGGCAAGAGTCTGAGAACCAGTCAGTAGTAGGAGCTGGGCTTGAACCAGTGGACGGCTGATGGTTAAACCGGAACAGGAGATGGGGCTCACCACTACTTCCCCACCTAGTGGTGAGCCTTGTCTTTTAACGTGCAGGAGGAGAGGAAGTGTCCCATCTCGCCACAGTATAAGCGCAGCTTCTGCTCCACGCGACGTTGAAGCTCCTGAGGAGTGAGTCGGGGGCGACCCACTTGCATGGGCTCTGGCTCCACCTCCGGTGTTTGGGTGCGACGATCGCAGGTGTAAGTAACAGCCGCACTGTCAGGGCGCATAACATGCACGGCGCGAAGGATCGGGGGAAGCGCCCTGGCGGTAGCTGACCCCACTCCCGCCGGCGAGACTGGATCTGAAAGTCAATCCATGTGGCCACCTTGATCAGAGCAGGTTGGAGGGAAACTCATACGAAACCAGCTCTTTCTTGATATAATCGGCTAGGCTAAAACAGAAAGGCTTCGCACAGGGATTGTCAGGATCCAGCTTGCTGGCCCCCTCCTTTGTGTTTGATGCATTCTGGGTCCTCTCCAGAGGGGGTGCTGTTCCCTTGGTTCCAGCAGTGGGTGCGCACCTGCGGCTGCTCAGCCCATCAGGGACTGATTTAGTGACCGCAGGTGGCCTGTGCTCACTGCTGGATTGTTAGTTGTATTCTAGTTGGAGTTGCAGTTGCAATCGTGCCCGTGACTGCTTCCCCCCTCATCTGACGAGTGCGGCCAGAACTGAACCTCTTTGCTTCTCGTGGGTCTTGGACTTCTACTTTAAGGAGAGTGACCTGTTTCCCTCAATACGCCACATTTCTCCCCTGAGGACTCTCTTCGTTCTGGCTTCCAGACACTCCGTGGAGGAGCCTCCATTTTGGAGTATTTGGACCTGTTGGACTTGATGTTTGGTCAGTTTTTCCCTCTTTTTGGAAACGCTTTCTGTTGCCCTTTGTACACCCAATAAAAGGGTTGATTTTGCTTTGAGCCGCCTGCCTCCTGTCTGCATTTGGGTCCTGCACAAAACCACAATCCGCAACAGGGATGCTGAATTCCAGTTACTCTCCTGGGCTCTAGTACGGAAGTTGATAGAAAAATCGGCCACCGAGCGGTGCCCTTGATGTATCCCCATCAGGGGGCAGGAAGCGTCAGGACCGCCCCTCGCCAGAGCAAAAACTCTCCGTAATACCTGGGAGAAGGTGTCAAAGGAAGCACAGGCCGGAGTCTTCTTCTCCCATTCGGCAGTTCCCCACAGACGAGCTCTCCCGGTCAGGTGATTTACTGTAAAGGCTACCTTAGCTGCCTCAAAGACCAGCAAGCAATTGCGAAGAAAGGCTTGGACCAGAACACCAATTCACCGGCAAAACGTTCCACGGATCCTACCGGAGAGTCCCAGGAGACCCTAGATGGCGCCAATGACTGCTCTGCTGCCGCTGATGGTTGAGGCGGAAATGGGGCCATTTCCGACCAAATCTCCAGACCAAACAGCAAATGGTATCAATGCGCCAACTGCTGGTTGGTACACTGTTGTTTCTACCCTGTTCTCTACCTGGCTGCTACACCCTCATTAGCCAAAATGTCATTATCAAAAAGAAGAAAAGTGGATACAGAGTGTAGAATTTTCTAAGAAAAATGGACCATGTCATATTTATTTAAAAGGGGAAACCTTTGTGCATGGTGTGTTTGCAACAAGTGTCGGTACTTAATGAATATAATATTCGGCGCCACTATGAGACTCTTCACAGCGAAAAATACAACAGCTTGTAAGGACAACTGAGAAGAGAGAAGATGAATGAATTGTTGGTGGGTCTGAGAAAACAGCAATCCACTTTCACCCAGAGCCGAGAAGTCAGTGAAGCAGCAGTAAAAGCCAGCTACCTAATTGCTAGCGAAATAGCATTAGCATCAAAGCCGTATTTTGATAGTGAGTTTGTTAAAACATGCATGATGAAGGCGGCTGAACTCGTGCGTCCCGAGAAGCGACAAGCTTTTGCCAATAGTAGCCTGACGAGGAATACCATAGCAGAGAGGATTTTGGAACTATTGGCAGATTTAGACAACCAATTGAAACAGAGAGTCAAGTCATTTGTTGCATTTTCCATTGCAATTGATGAGAGCATTGACATCACAGACTGGCCATATTTATTCGTGGAGTTAATGAGCCACTGACTGTCAGTGAAGAGTTTCTTGAGTTGGTGCCTATGACTGACACCACAACAGCCGACATTTTCAGCTCTGTCGTTGGTACACTGGACAGAGTGGGAGTGGACTGGTCCCGTGCGGCCAGCCTGGCTACAGACGGTGCGCCATCAATGATCGGAAAGAAAGCAGGTGTCGTGACAAAATTCAGAGAGAAAGTACAAGCCCTTAATGGAGGAGATGGTTTCTGGACATTTCACTGTATTTTGCACCAGGAGGCATTGTGTTATAAGTCCTTAAAAATGGACCACATAATGCAGGTGGTTGTTCGAACTGTAAATTTCATGCGGGCCACAGGTCTGAATCACTGTCAGTTTGACAGCCTTCTCAGTGACAGTAACATTACCCATAGCCTGCCATACCACACTGAAGTGAGATGGTTAAGCCGAGGTGCTGTCCTGAAGCGCTTCTTTGATCTACAAGAGGAAATCAGACAGTTCATGGAGAAAAAAGGAAAACCGGTGTTGAAATTACAATCTCAGGAATGGCTGCAGGACTTTGCATTTTTGGTTAATATTACTGAACACTTGAAGAATCTGAACAAAATGTTGAAAGGCCGCAAAAAAGTTGTCACACAGTGTTATGACAACAGACATGCATTCAAGTTGAAGCTGACTTTGTGGGAGACGCAACTGTTCAGTGGCGACCCTGCTCATTTCCCCTGTCTGAGAGACGTGCGTGTGACCAGACCTGATGCAGACGTGAAACGGTACAAAGACAAGATTGCAGGATTGCTGCGGGAGTTTGAGAGACGTTTTCAGGTGTTTGGTAAACTTGAGACAGAATTTTCAGTTTTTCGCTCACCTTTCACAGTTAAAGCTTCTGATGTGCCTGTCGACATCCAGCTAGAAATAATTGATTTGCAATGTGATGCAGATTTAAAGGGCAAATTTGCCTCTGTAGGTCTGGACACATTTTATTAGTTTCTATTGCCAAGGTACCCCAAATTAACAGCCCTGGCTGCAAAGATTTTGTGGATGTTTGGGACAACCTACCTTTGTGAACACATTTTCTCAGTAATGAACATCAATAAAACAAAAATGCATTCAAGGCTCACATACAAGCACTTAAATGACATTCTGAGAGTGACAGCTAGTCAGGACATGACACCTGATGTTGATGCACTTGTGCAGGCCAAAAGATGCCAAGTTTCAGGAACAAAAACAAAGCAGTCTTGACCTGACTAACGCCTTTAAAATGCTGCTTTAGACACTGTTTGCACTGAAAGAATACAGCTCTGTGAAAATGAATCCTTACTGTGGTGATTTAAAAAATGTGCAATTTAATGTTAGTCAACAGCTTCACTACCAAAGAGTATGGTGGAATGCAACTGTTCATGCAACTCCATAAATTTTCAGCATGCATTGTATGTGTATGTATGTTTCATGTCTGAAATTTACAGAAGTTGAAGTTTACAGGACAGGTGCATACTTTCTTCCTTACACATTTAATAGCACTCTCTTTAGTTTGTAAGGTGTAGGCAGGGATTCAATTTAGATTTTATTTGCACATGTGTAAATGGTTTGAAAAGTTCTTTCTTTATAAGTCTCACTTAATCTTAAAGTGCATTGCTATATTTTTCAATACCAATTGCTTGTTAAAGTATTGTGCCTTTGTACAATCAGTGGGATCAGTTGCAATGCATACATGCGAATGATAAAAGTAAATCGCACATTTCTTGAAAGAAATCTGAGTTCTTTCATGAAATGTTTTGTAAAAGAATAGTTAATTAAATATCAAGTTTTTCCGAATGTTCTTGTAGTTCTTTACACTAAAACAAAGGAAAGGCATGACATTTTTTTTTATTTATAGCTGAGTATGCTACAATTTCAATGCTCTGGCCCACTGGACATCTTCCTAGGCCGTATGCGGCCTAGGAAGATGTGAAATGAGTTTGACACCCCTGCTATAGAACATCTACTGCAGTCCCGTAGAGAACATGGAACTCCATCACATACCAGGAGTGGACTGCTGGAGGGTGGACGAGACTGGGGAATGTTGGCAGATATAGGCCAACAGCTCAGAATTCCAAATGGTCTCTTCCACCATAAGACCAGACTTATCACTTTGGTCCAACACTGTGTACTTTCTACTTCATTGACCTGACAGTGCCAAAGAAAAGTATTTATGGGGTGGTGAGTGGGGTGGCAACATATGGCATATGGACATAAATACATACAATCAATGTCTTGTTCTTTCTTGTATTTCTTTCTTTTATTATTAGGATCCTCATAAATACAAAAGAAATGGCATCAAAAAACAATAACAATAACAACAATACAGCTTCATGTTCAACAGGCTTTACAGTTTACACCAGTGTCACATTTTGTACTTTTCTTTCCCCACAGTGGAAGGTTTTATTATATCTGTTTCCAAAACAAATATAGAAATAGAGAAAATTAAAGTGTATGTCATCATTTAAACAGCATTGTAAAGCCACACCAGTGAGCATAACTTGACGTCATAACAGCTGAATTCTGTCACGGCTGCTCGTCTGATCCAGCTCTTGTCCTCCCCTCCCTTCCCTGTCTCACCTGCACCTCATCTGCTGATCAGCCTCACCTGCACCTCATCTGCTAATCAGCCTCACCTGCACCTCATCTGCTAATCAGCGTGGCTACATAAGCTGCAGACCTGGAGAGACTCCTTGGCAGAGAGAGCTGGAAGACAATGTCAGATGGGAGGCTGGACGTCATCACTTCGTGACAGCAAGCGTGTCGGCGGTAAAGCGAATGCAGTAAATCACATACAAAAGTTATTTTTCGGACTTTTTGTGGTGGATCTGGTGGTGGACATAATCTGGTGTGTGAATGGGTCATGATGGTTAGTCAGGGAATAGATGATGAGGATGATATGGAGTTTGTTTGCTGGACACCAGTGGCGAGTGGAAGAGGACACGGGAAAGAGGAAAGCGGGAGGGAGGAAGCAGGAGGGCATGGAAGCAAAAATACTAAGCGAGTGTTGGAAGAGAATAGTTCAGATGAAGGCAGCAGCAGGGTTGTGAGGAAACGGGCATTAATTGGAGAATTCAAAGTGATAATAAGGTTCAATAGAGAAGACGAACAGATTATTCTAAGCCCAGTTATGCTATCAAGGGAACTGAGAAGGAAATTCGGGGAAGTGGATGTGGTGAAGACCTTAAGAGATGGAAACCTGTTAGTAATATGTAGATCAGAGGAACAGAAAAAGAAAGCTATGCAGATCGAGAATATCTGCAAGAAAAGAGTGAGGGAGACGGCAACCGTTGGGGATAGGAAAGTTACATGAGTCATAATAACAGGCATACCAGTAGATGAAATCTGGAAAAACTCAGGCGAATGGTTATTGGGGGAAATGTGAGCAGGATTAGAAGGCTGAGCGAATGTATAATGGCGAACGAATGGATAGCTTATCTGTACTTCTTGAGTTTCAGGATCCGGTTCTCCCAGAAAGAGTGAAAGTGGGGTGTATGAGTTTCCCAGTGAGACCATATAGCCCGCCTCTGCTAAGATGTTATAAATGCCAGAGATATGGACACATTGCGGCTGTTTGCAAGGGAAAGCAGAGGTGCCCTAAGTGTGGAGGAGATCATAGGATAGAGGAGTGCAAGGACGAGGAACAGGAGAAGTGTTGCAATTGTGGAGGGCAGCACAGAGTAACGTATGCTGGCTGTGAAGTGAGGAAAAAAGCTGTTGAGATCCAGCTGGTTAAAACAAAGAATAATATCAATTATGCGGAAGCAGTGAAGAAGGTACAACAACAAAAAGGGAAGAATGACGCTGACAGAATGATTCAAACCCAGGGATCAGGAAGCAACCAGACAGACAAAGCAAATGCACTGACGGTTGATAAACTAATGCTATTTATAGCATACGTTATCAACTGCTCTGACCAAGTCAAACAGAGAAAATAAAAATAATTGTTAAAGGGGCAGAAAAGTTTTTGCGTATTAAAGATGTATCGTGGGAACAAATAAAGGACTGGAAACGGAGGGGAAGCAGGAGGGTCGGGATAAGGTAGCATGATTATTCTACAGTGGAATGCACGAAGTCTGATAGCAAATGGGCAAGAACTTAAATGCTATATTAACTATCTAGAAAAGAAACCAGAAATAATATGCATCCAAGAAACATGGCTTAAACCAACCATAGACTTTGTGATTAAAAGATATCATAGTATCCGGAGAGATGGAGAGCATGGGAAAGGGGGAGGTTGTATCATTTTTGTAAAACAAGAAATACAATCTAGAATTCTGGGTAAAGGAAGGGAACTGGAATATTTAGCTGTTTTGGACCAGAGAAGGGAACCTCAAAATAGTTAATTACTACAACCCATGTAGTAAAGTGCCAATGGAGGTATCTAGTTTGTCTTAATGATGAAGGAGGTACAAGGTTTAATGGCAGAACCGGCACAGAATCTGCCATAGATCTGACAATAGTATCGGATTCATTAGCAGGGGTGTGTTCGTGGGAAGTACAGAGGGGAACAACCATAGGTAGTGATCACTATCCTATTATAGTTAGAATAGGCCTAGATATAGAAGGTCAAACATGGTGCAGAAATGGGCTTTCAGTAAGGGAGGCTGGGAGAAGTTTAGTTATCCAAGTGATCAGGGAATACAGGAAGTAAACATGAAAGGAAGTGTGGATGAGGTTAACTTGTATGTCTGTCGTGCAATTCTAGAAGCAGCAGAGCAGTCCATTAAAAAGAAAGGAGGAAAGAACAAAAGGAAGATCGTGCCATGGTGGACAAATGAATGTGATAAAGTTATTAAGGGCAGATATAAAGCTTTTAGAGTGCTAAAAAGGAATCACTGTTTCCAGAATCTTTTAGAATATAAAAGGTTACAGGCAAAGGTACGAAGAACCTGGAGGGAATTTTGTAGCTCAGTGGGAAGGGAAACATAAATTGGTGTAGTTTGGAAGATGATAAAAAGAATGAATGGGATTAAAAGAGAGTATGGGTATCCAGTTTTAAAAGATGAGGAAACAATAGCAGTAAAAGATGAGGAGGAGGCAGAGATGCTAGCAAGAACATTTGTTAAAAGTCATAGCTCAAATAATATCAGTGAAGAAGGGAAGAGATGAAGACAATCTACTTTAGTAGAAAATGAAACCGCCCTATAGGAGGAAGAGGAGGACCTGGGTGACTCACTAAATGTACCGTTTACAAAAAGCAGAACTCAACTGTGTTTTAAGGAAAGGGAAGATGTCAGCAACAGACAGGGACCAAATTTGCTACATATTGTTAAGCAATCTTAGTGAAACATCAAAAGGAAAGTTGCTAGAGTTTTATAATAAAGTATGGGAAGAAGGGAGAATGCCAAAGAAGCTGTAATAGTACCGATGCCAATCCCTGGGCTTGAAAGATTGTTCAAGCTTAGGGAGTTATAGGCTAATTGCACTAACAGCAAATATTTGTAAAGTTATGGAGAAAATGATCAATAAAAGATTGACGTATTATGTAGAGAAGAGAGGGTGTGTGTCAGAACATCAATGCGGTTTTAGAAGAGGAAGAAATACCATGGACCCAGTACTATGTGTAGAACATGAAATAAGGAAAGTGCAGGCCAATAAAAAAAGTGTAGTAGCAGTATTTTTTGACAGAGAAAAGCCGTATGATATGATGTGGGAAGAAGGATTTTTAATTAAACTTGGGTATAAAAAGTCTTCAAACTTGTGTTTTCTGAATATGTTTTATTTTTTTTCTCCGTTATGGCCAACAGGAAAAAAGGCTGAGATAATCTAGCGCCACCTAATGTTGGTTCACTAAATGCCATCCATGAATCACAGATACAACGACACACTGGTTTTTCTTGTAGGAGTTCTATGTAATTGGCTGCTGTTGCTTTCAGATATCAACTACTTTAATGATTAAACTTATACCTGCAATTCTGTGGAGCACTTCCATCAGATGTCTGGGACTTTTTAACACTGCAAACGTGTTTCAAAATCGTTTGAGTGCAAGAGTAACATTAATGGCAGCCCGACGGTTACCTCGGACACATGCTCACCGATACTTAAAAAAAAATCTGTAAAAAAATATAAAAGAAATAATATATGTGATATGAGCGATGTGAGGGCTGAGAATGCTGTTAAATGAACTATGGAGGGTGCAAATAAATCGATAACGCTCAAAGAAGTTCCCATCGGGGCTGAATCAAACATCTAATCGGGGCGGATCTTCCTCTTCCGGCAGTCTGCAGCTTCAAGAGCAGCAGAAACTCGGGCTTAGTTGGATTAAACCTGCTCGCGAGCAGGTTTGGTTCACAGAGTCTGTTACCCCGTTAACTGAATCAGAATTACGCTGAACCTGCTTTCTGAAACCGAAAATCCAGAGCTTTCCGGAAATCACAACACATTAAGTCAGGCTTTTCGATAATCCCGCTTTCTGAAACGGACCCCTGATTTTCTTGTCATTGTTTTCTGTGAGATTGCCTGATCCTCTTCCTGCCCATAAGTGGAGATTAAATAGGTGCTTAACTTGCCAATTGTGTCGCACTTGGGTCCTTAACACAAACCTGACAGAATGATCTGCCATGAGCGCATGATTTCCGCTCCACGGAGTGTTTGGACAGGATCCAGCATTACCTTCAAGAGAGTGGGGCTCAGATGGAATCCATGGTCGCGCGGCTTGTGTTTGCCATACAGCACTACCTGAGTGCCGCCGGACCAACCCCCCCTACTCTTCCGCCCGCACCTGCTCCTGCTCTTGCCTCGCCGTCGGCAGCGCCGACCGATGGTTCTAAGCCCCGTGTCTACCTTCCTGAACGCTTTGCGGGAGATACAGAGGCGCGCATAGCCATCACTGGACGCACTCGCCTGGAATATGCGGAACGGGAGCGTCTGTCACTAGGCCATTTATCATTCAGGTTTGAGCCCTGCATCAACACTCAGGGGTGCATCAGAGGCCCTGAGGAGCACGGAGCATACTCCTTTATTTTCGACTGCGCCCGCCTGGAGGGGCCGGAATGGGAGCAACCGTCACCAGCCCCGTCACCACTCCAGACGGCCGCCCAGGAGCCATGCAGGGCTCTGGGTGAGAGTACCTCCGGACCCCCTGGAACAGGTACATTCCCGCTGCTTCGCCAGGGCCAGTGGAGCATAGCCCGTTATGCTCTGGAACTCCAAGATATGTTTTTTTGGAATGACTGCCCTGCTGCATTGGTACTGGATGCGTTTCTGCAGGGACTGGCAGATCCCATTCAGGACCTGATGGTGGAGCATGACCGACCCACTTCACCAGATGGCGCTATTGCACTCGCTAGCTGGCTGGAGCTGCAGGTACAGGCCTGCGGGTGCAGGCATCTGAGTCCACTGCCAGGGAATGCAAACAGCGGGTTTTGTGCATTGTCGCCACCGCTGCAACCATCACAGCCTGCAGCACCTGAACCAGCAACAGCATCGGCCCCTGTAGCAGCGCCGATGACTAAGCTGGCCCTGGCCGCAGAGTCGATCACCAAGCCAGCTCCGCCCGCAGCGCCGTTGTCCACGCCAGTTCCCACGCCGGTTCCCACACCGGTTCCGAGAACAGCGCTGACACCCACGCCAGTTCCAGGGTCAGTGCCGATGCCCACACCAGTTCTGAGGACAGCACTGTCACTCACCCTAGTCCCAAGTACAGTTCCGACGCCCACGTCAGCGCTGACGACCAAGCCTCTGACCCCCGCAGCGAAGCCTCTGGTCCCGGCAGCGAAGCGTCTTATCCTGGCAGCAAGGGCTGCCATGGCTATAGCTGCCCCTGTTGAAGCTGAAGCTGCCCCTGGGCCGGTGGCTGTCCCTGCAGGAGCCGAAACTGCCTCCAAGGCCGTCGCTACAGCCATCCCTGCAGAAGCTGAAGACGCCTCCGAGGTAGTCACCGCAGCCGTCCTTGCTGGAGCTGAGGTTGCCTCCAAGATTACTGCCAAAGCCGTTCCAGAGCCCCAGGCAGGGACAAACCCTAAAGACCCTAGTCCTGGCCCTGGTCCTGTCTCTGCACCAGCTGGTCCCGTTGCTGCTCCAGTGAGTTCTGTTCCTGTCCCTGCACCAGTTGGCCCTGCTCCTGTCCCCATGTCAGCTGGCCCTGCTGCAGCTCCAGTCAGTTCTGTTCCTGTCCCTGAATCAGCTGATTCCGTTCCTCCTGTCCCTGCACCAGGGGACCGTTCCCCTGCACCAGCTGGTCCTGCTGCTGCACCAGCAGGTTCTGTTCCTGGCCCTGCAACAGCTTACCCCACTCCTGCACCAGCTGGCTCTGTTCTGTCATGGCTGCTGGTCTGCCCCAGCTCTTGCCCTCCCCTCACTCTCTCACCTTTGCTGCATGCCTGATCAGCCTCACCTGCACCTTATCTGCTGATCAGCCTCACCTGCACCTCATCTCCTAATCAGCGTCACCTGCACCTCATTTGCTAATCAGCGTGGCTACATAAGCTGCAGACCTGGGGTCCGTTTCAGAAAGCGGGATTTCAAAACTCGGAGTTCCAAGCTAATCTCATGCTTGCCAAACTCTGAATTTTCAGCATCTGATAAACTCGGAGTTTTGGGTTTCAGAACACGCGCTAAGAGTTGGTTTAATCACCTCTGACTCAGAGTTACGCTCGTGCACGGAGATCTAAAAAGCCTTATCAATGGAACGCAGATCACCTGATTCACCTTTCAACAAGTGAAAGAAAAGCTTGATCGTCACACTTCTCCACATTGGAGATGGAAGATTTCATGACCACGCAGACCGAAAATGTGGATATTTTCACAGAAAAAAGTTATACTACGGCAGTGGCAAAAGAGAGAGATCGTGTGTCTGAAAACTACCGACTGAGTCCATGCGTGATCATTAATTGGAAAGATATATATAAAGAAAAAAAATAAATGGTTGGTCTTGGTTGTTCATCTCAGTCAACATTTCTATTCTATACGTGTGTTTGAGCCACAGGTGCAACCCAACAGACACAAAATGGACTCGGCAGAAAGCTAAGATGAAATATAAAAATACAGTTCCGACATGTCAGATATGATTTAAATACAAGCTATTGTGGTGTTTAGCCTGTCCTTTAAACAGCGTTCAGTCGCTTCATTTAACCTGAGATAACTAGATTTAATTAATTAGAGAATCTCCTAAACAAAGAAGAAGCCAAATCTTTAGCCATTCATATTGTCTATCTGAAAGCCTATCAGATCAATAAAGTATCTATCAAACACTTAAATGCCTGTTATACATGCATGTCTCCAAACTTGTGTTTTCTGAACATGTTTCATTTTTTTTCTCGGTTATAGCAACAGAAAAAAGGCTGAGATAATCTAGCGCCACCTAATGTTGGTTCACTAAATCCACCCATTAATCACAGACACACTGGTTTTCTTGTAGGAGTTCTATGTAATTGGCTGCTGTTGCTTTCAGATATCAACCACTTTAATGATTAAACTTATACCTGCAATTCTGTGGAGCACTTCCATCAGATGTCTGAGCTCTCTGGGACTTTTTAACACTACAAACGTGTTTCAAAATCGTTTGAGTGCAACAGTAACGTTTATGACAGCCCGATGGTTAACTTGGACACACGCTCACCCATATTATACTAAAAAAAAAAAAGTCTGCAAAAAAATATAAAATAAAGATAAAACGAACGCCACATAATACAAAGAATTTGCTCCGAGCTGAGAGCTTTTCCTGATCTGAGCGATGTGAGGGCTGAGAATGCTGTTAAATGAACTATCGGGGGTGCAAATAAACCAGTAACGCTCACAGAAGTTCCCATCGGGGCTGAATCAAACATCTAATCGGGGCGGATCTTCCTCTCCCGGCAGTCTGCAGCTTCAAGAGCAGCAGAAACTCGGGCTGAGTTGGAATAAACCTGCTCGCGAGCAGGTTTGGTTCACGGAGTCTGTTACCCCTGTAACTGAGTCAGGATTAAGATGAACCTGCTTTCCGAAACCGAAAATCCAGAGTTTTCTGGAAATAACAACACATTGAGTCAGGCTTTTGGATAATCCCGCTTTCTGAAACGGACCCCTGGAGAGACTCCTTGGCAGATCGTTACTCGTGTGTTTTGGGTACAGAGGGTTCCTGAGTTCGTTTCCTGACTGCCTATGTTTCACCCTGGCTGTACCTGACCTGATTTCCTTGTCATTGTTTTCTGTGAGATTGCCTGATCCTCTTCCTGCCCATAAGTGGAGATTAAAAAGGTGCTAAACTCTACAATTGTGTCGCGAGACCGCAAATAAGTGTTTATGAGCCTGAGAGATGAAAAACTTCATTCACAGGATGTGCTGCTTACAGGTTAAAAAAACCCCCAAAAAACTGCTATTTTGCACAACCTGAATAACTTGTTAAAAAAAAAAACATCCTTATATCCGTCTAAAAACTGTGTAAACTCCATTAAAGTGGTAGGACTTTCTCACCTTGTCTGATGTAACTCATGTTTGAGATCCTCAATATTTGACTCATAAGCTTCAGCCAATAACCAAACAGCCTCCTCTTTCAAAAAAGTTGTGCTTGACAGATTGTCACACCGTTGTAAAAATATCTCAGAACAAATGACATTTGCTCTTTTTTCTGAACACCTTTATTTTTGTCAACTATAACTGAAAACTGCTTACTCATTTTAACTTCCTGGATGATTTCCTCTTTGACCATTGCAGCCACTTATTTCATTTTGTATTGTTTTACTGGTGTATTTTGCATTTTTAGCAAGTCTTTTTTTTTTTGATGATGTGCTTACAGTTACCCAGTAAGGTAAGGTCCGACATAGACAGAAAAGGCCCCTTTTTTCTGAGTCAAGAGACTCCTGTGGTGAATTTCTTCTGCTGATGGCCGAGATGTGTTGATGAGGAAGGAATCT
>BJFM01003002.1:0-10546 GCA_016586285.1 Arothron firmamentum
GCATGCCCCCCCCCCCCCCACAAATAACAATGATGTATATTAATAACAATTAATACACTGACATACATGCTACATTCTGGGTAGTTTGCAGTATCAGTTGCCTCAGAAGCGGGACTGGACATGTAGTTTGAAAGGTCTTTTATTAACACATGAAATTTATGTTTAAGTCAGTGATTACCTAAAAACTGTAGAGGACTGAGTGGTGAGGCCCGATCATGATGGCCCCATGCTGACAGCAGTTAATACCAATTCATGTAAAATGGTTTTTCTATGCTCAATCTCAGGATACTGTTGTTATTCTCTTTAACATTATATGGTCACCACTACCTCTTTATGGTATTGCCTGAAAACAACTTCATAAATAACTATTCCCTTTTGTTTAAAATAACGGAACGTCTGTAATCTATATTTCCCTTTTAATGTCACGTCATTATTACGAAGTAGGCTTTGATTTACGAGGTTATTTTAATACATAGTTATCAGTATTTTAATGAATTAGCATTACTGCGTAGTGCAGCTTAAAGTCTATGACGACATTGAGACAAAAAAAAACTCATATTCCCAGAGTCCATTGCTTTATAGGGGGACCAATTAGCTCTGCCGATGAACGCGTGAGCCTGTGGCGAACGCGGAAGTGAGAGGAGATTGAAAGGCGTCTTAAATTCTGCTCGAATCAGCAGCTGCTCACTGCCCTCAAAGGTGAAACTCTCAGCTCTGTTTGCTTATTACCGGTCCGTAATAACCAATGCGTTTCACATTACTCGGTTATGGAAAGCTCTTCCGGTTAAAAAGCTTTTCTGACCAATTGTATTTGTCAACCAGACCCACCTGCTGTTCTACAGCAGCATTTTCTCTAAGTTCTCCTTCAGCTTTTGGACAAAGTGTCACGATGCAGTCACGTCGAAATGTAACTAGCAGCAGTTACAGTGACAGCGAGTCGAACCTGGCAGATAAAGTGCAGGTTTTCGGAGCCGTCCCGACTTCAGCAGAAGGCATCGGCCCTCCGGCAGAGAAGAAGAGAGTCTGGAACAAGCGTGTTAGCGAGATGAAGTTAAGCGCGTTGAATTCAATTACTGGAGCGAACTGTGATGAAGATTCTGAAGCAGAGTCTTTCAAGGATGGGAGATCCGTGGAGGTTGACTCCGAAACGAGAGGCAGTGCGTACACTTGGTGCCGAGACTTTCTGTCGGGATCCTGGAAGACCCTCGATGAAGATGATTTTCAAATCAGCATCGTTAGGTAAAATGGCTATTGCAGATTGTAGGGCTGGGAAAACTAAAGCTACAGATTGGCTAACCAACAATAAGTTAGTAATATATGTTATATCTTAATAAACGTGATGATTTTTTCCCCTTTTTTACATCATTGCAGGTCGACTAAATTAGTTAAAATTATTTTCCACTGCACAAAAAAACAACAACAACAAAAAAAAAAACCCATCGTGTATTGTAAAATACTGTAATTGGCCATTTCTGGTGTACCTGGGAGAATTCTTTTTTTTAAATACAACCTTATTGAAGTAAAATGATAAGATTGTTTAGCACTTTGCAGTGCACATACATTTACACAAAATACATGCCAATCTTTGTAAAACCATCCCAATGGTCTTCCTTTCTATCATGTGCTCTCTTGTTCTCATGTGGCCCTGTTTTGGTTTTGCAGTGGTGGGCTGAGTAATCTGCTCTACCTGTGTAGTTTACCAGCTCATGTTCCCTGTGTGGGCGAAGAGCCACGCCAGGTGCTCCTCAGGATTTATGGTGCCATCTTGCAGGTTGGTCTGTCATGATCTTCATTTGGATTCCATGAAAGTGTATTTTAGGGGCCAAATTTCATTTGTGAATCACTGTCTAAAGGTCTCTGTGTGTCATCCGTGTACAGGGGGTGGACTCCTTGGTGTCAGAGAGTGTGATGTTTGCCATCCTGGCAGAACGAACTCTGGGTCCAAAACTTTATGGTATCTTTCCAGAGGGACGCTTGGAACAGTACATTCCGGTATTAAATACATCAGGACCTGAATACCTACACATGTTTTGTAGGGACATGATGCCAGGATGAATGTGGGGTGAAAGTCAGCTTTGATAAACCTGTAGACTTGTAGTTTCCTGAATATACATGTGTTGGTGCATATGTTTTTAAATAGTTACTAACTCGCTTGAAAACTACTTCATGGATTAACATCTGTTATGGTTTGGGGTGGAATGGACTTCTTAATTGTGTGCATGTGGTTCAAACAGCTGATGTGGGAATTTCCCTTTTTGGGATTTTTTTTTAACTGAAGCCTTCACATTCTATTAATCATTCTACATTGAATTAAGCAATCGTAGGAAAATATCTGTATCGATAACATCTGTCTCTTTGGTTCCCCAGAACACCCGCATGCGCACAGAACAACTCTCAGATCCATCCATCTCATCTGAGATCGCCATCAAGTTGGCACGCTTCCATCTGATGGTTATGCCCTTCAACAAAGAGCCAAAGTGGCTGTTTGGGACCATTGACAAGTTGGTACAGGTTGATGTTACTGTCTTCTATTTGCAATATTAGCCTGTTTAATTTAAATATGTTTGCTTTTGTTTTTACCATAATTTTTAGATACCTAGCTCAAGTGATGAAACTCAGTTTTGTGCGTGAAGCACACGTAAAGAAGTACAAGAAGCTGATGAGGTTGGATCTACCTGCTGAGCTCCAAAGCCTCCGGTGAGACCCCAAATAACACCTACTGCATGCACCGCTGTAGTTTTAATATTTCCTAACTCCAGTACTCTGTGCTGCATCATATTTTACTTTTGTGCTATTAAAGTGATTCAGAATGGGATATAACTAATGTCTCAGCTTTGTGATTGTATTTTTATGTCATTACTCTGCTTTTGGCCTCTTTCTTGCATGTTCAACTACTTTAAGTCCTTGTTGTAATCTCATGTCAGGGCTTATTGGCGTATGTATGAATTCAAACAAATCTTCCTTTTTGTACTGTAGCTTGAATCTAGTATGTCGTGTATTATTTTATTTCACACATGGGAAATTCTATTCTAATTTTTTTCACTAACACATAAGGTTGTGTCAGTTTGAAAATGTAGGTGGGATTTAAGCCTAAAACAGCTTTAAGGATGTTAAATCCATATTTCTGACACGTAAGCAAAATATTAATCTTGGAGATGGTTCTGTTTTTCCCCATCTGTTGGTCAACCTTTGTCCCAGTTCTTCACAGTTGTCCATGCTGGGTCCACAAGGGCTAACATTTTTTATTTTATCAATGATCTATGAAGACACTCCTTGTTTCTTTTTGTAGATAGTGTACCAGCAGCCCCACAATAAAGCAGACAAGGCAGCCATTCCCCTGCAGCCTTTAGGAGTTGATGGCCTCACATTTATCTTGGCTGATAGTGTGATTTTTGCTTGCACAGATAAAAAGTGCTATACTCTGTGTACTTTTGATAATTCTCTTGAATCAGAATGAATAGACTTCACTCTCCTTCAGTCACCTCCTTAAAGATTTGCTTCTCATCACAAACTCTGTTAATCTGGCCTTTGTCTCCACAACAGGGCATTACTGGCAGCAACTCCATCACCGGTGGTGTTTTGCCATAATGATGTCCAGGAAGGTAAAACAACCTCTTACTAAACATTTGTCACTGAGGAGCTGTGGGGTGACTTGAAACAGGCTGTAGATGCAAGAAGCCCCTTAAACATCTTTCAGCTTCAAGAGTTTTGCGTCGAGAAGTAGGGTAAACTTTCCTCAGACCAATGTCCGGCTGGTAGATGGTTATAAGACCTCAAAGATGACATCCTCACATATCTCCACACATCCTCAGATTATACTCTTCAAGTCTTCAAGTTGTCTTCAAGTTTTAATCTGAACTTCTTCCTCTTTATCATCATCGGTGTTGACAATGGCCGGTGTCTTGATTCCTGTTTCTCTCTGGCAGGAAACATTTTGGCATTAGAAGACCGGGTCCGCACCTCAGCAGACAGGCTCATGTTGATCGACTTTGAGTACAGCAGTTATAATTATAGGTGAGCTGTGAACTCTTGGTTGCGTTTGGGAAAATGACATATTTTTCCTGATATTGGATGATATTGTATTTTCTGCAGGGGCTTTGACTTTGGAAATCATTTCTGTGAGTGGATGTATGATTACACCTATGACCAGTGGCCCTTCTACAAAGCCTCCCCAGAGAATTATCCTACCAGACAGCAGCAGGTCAGTGCAAATATCAAAATTGCATGTTTGTCTGAGCCTCAAAAAGACTCAGTTTTTTTTTTTTTAGGAGCCAGTAGCACTTCAGACCATTGGACTTGGTGTATAAACTAACGTAGCCTGTGAGATGGTTTCATTTACATGATATCATCATTCTAATGTTCTGCAGGAACAGTAGTCAAGCTTTCAATCACCCCCATCTAGTGGTCAAACTTATGAATGCACGATTGAAGGTGCTTCAACAGGATGCGTCATATTAAGGAAATTAAATACGTTTCTGCCTCGTTTTATCATACAAATGCTCACAAATTTTATATTAACCACTACAGTCACCTCTTGAGAAGACAACCTTTGCCTTTTATTCCAGCTCCTCTTTATCAGAGCTTATTTGGCAGAACAGAGAAGACAGTCTTGTGGTGGGGACATGGACCAGACACGGATGGAGGAGGACATGATCATTGAAGCCAACAGGTGATTTATGTGGTTAGTGCATAGCGTTGTGAAGCATTGATGCAGGGTCTGCAGAGGCCTTGACTTGTTTTTCATTTGTAGATATGCGTTAGCATCTCACTTCCTCTGGGGACTGTGGTCCATCATTCAAGCCAAGATATCCAAGATCGAGTTTGGATACATGGTAAGACAATACTCATCATTACAGGGTGCTGAAGGATATTGTCTTTTGTCATTCTCATAGTCAATGATCATTTCCCACCTGTGCTTTTTGGTTTATGTTTATAACCTGTAATTTAATAATAGTTGAGAGTTAAAGGGGTGAATGTTTTTAATTCCCCTCTCAGTGTACACCGTTTTGTTTTGCAGGACTATGCCCAGTGTCGATTTGATGCATACTTCAAGCAAAAAAAGCTCTACTCTTGAATTCCAGTAGGTTAACAGTGGTCTGTTAGGGGTTAGGGCTTAGGGTTCAGGGGACCAGGCCCATCAGCTGTCAAATGCTATATTTCATTAAGAAAAGAGCATGTTCATCTTCACAAATAACCAACATTGATGTATACTGTATTAATATAACAATTAATACACTGACATACATTCCGGGTAGTTTGCGGTATCAGTTGCCTTAGAAGCGGGACTGGACGTATGGTTTCAAAAGTCTGTTATTACACGTAAAACGTGTGTTTAGGTCAGCGAGTACATGAAAACTGTATATAGAAGACTGAGTGGTGAGGCCTGATCATGATGCTCCATGCCATCAGACAGTTGATACCAACTTTGCAAAGTATTGTGAAATATTGTGAACGGTTTTATATACTGTATCTCAGGATTATGTCATTGTTTTCTTTAACATTACATAGTCACGACTACCTCTTCATGGTCTCACCTGAGAACAAATTGATCAACAGATTTTTGTTTTAAATAATCGAACATTTCTAATCTCTTTCTCCACATTAATGTCATGTCACTGATGCATTGACGTACACTTTGATCTTTGGACATACTGTACTTCCTAGCTACTTTGCAGGTCTTTGTCCTGCCCCATCAGGTTGTTACTTTTCAAACTCAGCCTCTGTAATATGAAGCTTTTTAACACCGTCTTGGTCCAATGACTTTCCTGAAAGTCTGTTTTTAGCACTAAATATTGTTTATCAGTGAAGGAATCGTGAAATCTACGTAGGTACTGATGTCGTGGAACAGTGAGGAAGTCGTAGAGAATTAAAATTACTAATATCTCCTTTAGTGTTAAACATTGTGCAATTTGGAGTCCTCCATTAGTTATTTTATTTTGTTGTGGGGAAATTTACAATTGTGTCGTTACATTGTTATTTTGAACACTTTACATTTAATTAGTGTTAGCTGATATCATTAAATGTCTATCGGTTTAATACATATGTATTTCATGTTTTCGGTTCTTCTTCTGTTAATCTTCATTCTGTTAAAGGCTGATAGATGTGAAGCTAAATTAAACCTACAAGCAACATCCAACAGGCCTTCACACCTCTGCACATTTAAATATCATCATTGTCATAACATTATTGTCCTGAAACTGATGCATTTGATAAAACAAAGTCAGAATGAGGTGAAGTTTTTCAATCTGCTAAAGACATGAAGGAGAATAAATGTCATGGCTTCTCTGTGTGTGTACATGCATTTACAGATGAACAAATGCTCTGTACTATGCAAGGACATGTGAGATAAGGATTTTTAAGTAACTTGTGCCTTTCTTTGTTCTTTTTAAGGCGAAATGGTTGACTTGTATTCTTCAACCTCACTAAACATCTGTCTCTGATATTTATATTCCATCCATTTATTTAACTGTATTTTTCTGTGTTCTAAATGTTAATCATGATGGTAATAAAACATGTTAGCATGGAGTCATTGATTTTATATATGTATTGATTCTGCTTTTGTTTTTATACACTTTGATCAATGAAAATCAGCTGCTCTGCGTGCAGCACCACAGTGACGTGTGGAGCACAGTGAAGACCATGTGTTGACTGTCGGCCCACCTTCCAAAACATGTTCCAAAAATAGATTGTGCAGACAAACTCTGCCCTGCAAAGACAAACTCTCGTCAAAGAGTGAAGAAGATTTGTGTTTTGACTGGATTTAATGGGATAACCTGGAGCTCTGCCGATGATTTAACTACGTGTTGCATCGTCTTTACTCTGGAGACGCTCTTACGTGTTTGTGGGGTTGAAACTGACCTACCCTTCAAAAGACACATGACTGAGAGACCCAGAGCGGGCCAGGCACTGGAGAATCTGCTAAACTGAATGTTCTCTCCTATTTTTCCATGACAGTGGCTGTTTGGAATTCTTTAATGGTTTCCCTTACTTGGTGGACTCCTGGAGCCATTCTGAAGTACAGACCAAACCCATTTCCTGCAAATCAGATGAAAGCTGTCAGGCGAGGATTAGAGGTGGTGTTTGAGTGGATACGTATATGGTTAGCATGTATCCTTATGAGTCTTTGGAGAGCTCTGTTGGCCGCCAACATCTGGAGAGCATCCCCAGGTAACAGAGGACCGTGCAAAGCAGAGTTAGAGTGGAAAACTAATGAGGCCCTCTGTCACTATCACCGTGGAGATGCAGCCGAGTCCAGAGTTACAGTCCAAACTACAACGCATATTTTCTATGTAAGTAATATTTACGTCTTCTAATGAGCACATGGAGTTATTTTGGCAGCAGTTTCTGAATTTTCAGTGACTGGCTGATAACTCTACATGCCATGGTACTCCCTGGATCTCTAGTTTGTGTCTTCTTTTGGGTGAACTCTTCCTTTAAGGTGGACCTCCTGAGGCTGTCAGAATGCAGCGAGTATTTCCGAGCCTTGTCTCAGTCCAGAATGAGAGAGACCTCAGAGAGCCTCATCCAGCTGGACCACGTGCCCTCCTCCATTTTCTACCATTTCCTTGAGTACTCCTTCCACAACAGGTTTATTGTCCCTGCGACAGAGTTGGACGCACACATCCAGGTACGAGGACTGTGTGGGAGCTTGTCTGGTGCTCGCTGCCAGTCTCTCACTGTGTGTTTGCCCCTCTGACCCTGGAGGTCAGCAGCTATCTCCTGGCTGAGGCCTTCCTCTCCAAGTGCCTGTCCGTTCTGGAGGATGAGCTCAACCCAGACAACTGTTGGTCCTACCTGAGTCTGGCTCAGGAGATCTGCTGTGAGCAGTTAAAGAGAACCGTGTTCACCTACATGAGCAGGAACCTGCTGGAGATGCCCCACCTTTTGATGTATGCAAGCCTCTGATACAACACCGCTGGCCTGAGACCGTCGTTATAATCCGGGTTGTCTGTGTTGCTTTCTCATCTTCAGATGTCTGAGCACAGAACAGAAAGAGGAAATTGTTCGCCTGAGGATGAATGGAAGAAGACGTCTGTGCAGCCTCAGGAAGGAGAACCTGACTTCCTGGAATGACCCAGAGACGGAATCTGCACGACATGTCTTCACCCTGGAAGGGTCAGAGGAGAGCGGGAGCTGGCATGCCCTAACAGAACTCCCTTTCAGGGCTGACAAGTGGTGTTTCACCACAGTGGTGCTCTATAACTACCTGTACATCATTGGAGGGTACCGCCAGCGTGTGAGGAGAGGCTGGGAGTTCAAGATGGCTTCCTTTAGATACAACCCATCTACTGGAACATGGGCCTGCACTGCTCCACTGTTGAAGGTAGGACAGTCTCCAAGAGGGTGGAGAGTACGGTCTGACAATAGGGTGTTTTTCTGTTATAAGACGTTCTGAGGTGGGCAGATTCAAATTTTCTCTTGTACGGTGAATCCACAGCACAGAAGGCACTTCAGCGCAGTGGCCTGTGAGGGCTGCATCTACGCTGTGGGAGGCTGGTACCTGGACTCCCTCATCGCTCCTGACTCCAACACGGCCCTCTATACGGCCGTGGAAAGCTATGACCCGTGGGACGACGTGTGGAGGTCTGTGCACTGTCCACTTCAGACTGCTTTGGCATGATCAGTCATTGATTGTTCACCTCTGTTCTGAATGTAATCTCTGTCTTAGGTTTGTGTCCTCACTGCCGCTCACCGATGTCCAGTTTGCAATGTCTTTGTCCCATGACTTACCTTTAGTCTGTAGCCGTGGGCACTGTCTCTACGTGTTGGGAAGCATCCAAAGAACAGGAGAGAAACTGCTGCTGCAGTACAACACAAAGCATGGTAATACAGGGAGAAGGCTAATCTGTTAAACCCTGACCCTAAACCCTGACCCTAAACCCTGACCCTAAACCCTGACCCTAACTCTGAGCTTTCTGCCATTAGATTGCTGGTCTGAGCTAGCTCCTACTCTTATGAGAGCAGATGCAGACCTCCCTGCCCTTCACTTCCTGGGGGCCACTGACAGACTCTTTGTGATCGGTGGGAATAACGCAGAGAGCGTGGTGACTTCCTTCTGCTTGCAGTCTCACAGATGGGGGCAGGTACAGTGTTTCCTAGGTCACTACCAGTTGTCAGAAACAAAAACCATTCTATCTTCTACCTCCTCCTTCTTTCCCATTTTTGCAGGTGCGCACAGCTGAGAAGGTGGCATTTGCTGGTCAGGGGACAATTGTAGGTGACCAGGCCCTTCTGATGCCTAGTATAGAGCACAACACCGTTATTCGGATGGACCTCCGAACTCTGTCTACCAGAGTTCTTCCTCCTCTACCCATCGTTACCCGCTATGAAGCTATCTTTTATCTTTATTTTTAATACAGTATTTTTAGGTGGTTTGCAGGACACTTGGTATTTTCTTTTGAGTGCTGTGGTTAATATGGTGGGGATCCTTAGATAAGGAGTTATGAGTTCTGCGGAGGCTTTGTTTAAGAGTTTTTAGAACCTCAGGACTTTTCCCTGTATACTTCATACATCACTGTCCTCGTGTGACTGCAGGTTATTTAGTATTTAGATCCAAGAATAGTCCAAAATATGAACCACACGAACCACTACAAACTGACTGATACTGTGATGCTAATAAAAACTAGAAAAGCGCTCAGAGAGCACAGACCTTGGCCAAGCAGATTATTTCCACACATATTGTGACGTCCACCTGTAGTACAATATGCATATATAGGCAGTAGTCGGACAAGGTTGCATAACACAGTAGCTTGCTTTATGATCAAAGGCATAGTCATACAAGGTTACGTAACATAGATGCTTTTTTTATGATCAAAGCCCCTTGGTGTTGATGATTTTATACATTTCATTAAAATCAGTTCATAACAGTTCATTTAGAGTTACTTTGCTAACAAACAGCTATCAACTTCCTCCCTTGGCAAAGGTAATCACAATGTTCAGTATCTTACAGTGCTGTTACTGGTATCTGCTATGTGCAGATATTATCACACAGATGGTGTTTACCTACTCTTGTAAAAACATTATGTGGATGCACTTATTGTGGCAACTCTGCGTTCACCCTTTTACACGCAAAAGCCTCACAGGGAGCTGCAGGCTCATAGGACCAAAAACCAATCCATCACCAAGAGAAAGTTTTGGTGTTTCAGTAGGTTCAGGTATCTTGTTTAATGACGCTTTTGTTTAATGACAATTTAAACAGTGGATTGAGCCAATGACCTCCTTCTTCACCTTCCCTTAGGTTTTATAACGAATCTATAACATTTTTTCCCCTAAATCTCCTCAGACAGTGGGACTAATTCAGTAAAATAGAAAATGGGTGATGGATGGACGGATGAGCTTTTGTCGGACCAAAAACTTCACTGCAGTTCAGTTATCTTCATAAACAGCGGCGCAACCTGCTGACGTGCACGTCACAGACGTTTCCTTGCGATCGCTTTAAAATAGAGCTCGATGTCTTTGGAGCAAATGTCACATTGCTCTCAGAAACACAGCAGTGTCGTTTACTGAGCCGGAGCCTTAAGGCACGTGAGGTTGTCCCCCCCCCCCC
>BJFM01003002.1:10571-22998 GCA_016586285.1 Arothron firmamentum
CCCCCCCCCGTGTCTGCGTTTGGTTTCCTGTTACAAGCAGAAGTATGCCATGGGTGAGAGAGGTGAGAGGGCGGGTGGTGTTAGGGGAAGAGAGGGAGGGATGGACGCTGGTTGTGACGTCACTCCCTGACCATGACAAGGGCACAGGAGTCGCTCCACACAGGCTGATACACACCAAACACAGAGCTTTTCTTTCTGACTGGATTATTCTGATTCTGGTCTTGACAGAAGGTAAATATTTGTAATCCTTCTTCAGATGTGCATGCACATGTAGAGAGGGGATTTTTATTTGAAGTTTACATAGAAAGTGAGTAACAGCTTAACCTGTCCCACGTGTTGCTGAATTACAATATCTATGTGTGCGTGAGGTGTGTATGAGGGGGGGAAATGTATGTTTCAGCTGCAGCAGCTCAATGAGAGAGTCAGGTTTTAACAGATTTAACACATGTTGGTGTTCACTAAAGTTATTTGTGGTCCTTCTGTGCAGATTCAGAGGTTTTGTCATCCATTTGCCGGCTGTAGCCAGTGTTTATATTTCCATGCCCATCCGGTGTGTGCACATGCTCAGTCGGTGCAGTGCTATATCTGGCCGTTGAACTTTGTCCCACTTGGTGGCTGTTCCGTCATATGACATGGAAAATGAAATCCTAGAACCATCAGCCTGGGCATGACGTGAAGCCGTGTGTGCACTCCAAATATTGTGTTTCTAGTTTTACAGATAACGTGAATTCCTACATCCTCGGCACAAATATTCAACCTATTTCTTTGCTTCAGCAACTTCTCCATGAGCAAACTCTAGAAACAACTGTCATTATTAGAAGTTAGATGTTAGTTGTAGTATTTTTATTACTAGTTCTAAATAGGTTGTTGCTGTTAATGACTATGTAGTACCAGGGCTGTATGAAAGCATTCCATAATATACATTAATCACTTGGTACAGGCAGACTTTTGTTTCAGTAACAGTCCTATTTCAAGATGGCAGAAGCGCACCAGGCGGTGGGCTTCCAGTTCACTGTCCGACCTGATGGGGTGGAATTTAAACTGAGTCAAGAGGTCATCAAGAACATCTACCTGTCAGGACTGACAGCATGGAAGAAGCGAGCTATCCAGTTTAAGGTACAGACATTTAGAGCTCAGCTTTATCGGTAAGGACACAGAATCTCTCCTGACGTGGTTATAATTAATTGGGTGGTTTGAATATTCAGAACAGCGTATTGGCTGGTGTTTATCCCGCCAGTCCATCCAGCTGGCTCATCGTTGTCATCGTCATGATGAGCTCCTTGTACATCCAAGTGGATCTCTCTCTAGGCATGATTGAAGCAATTAAGGAGAACCTACCATACAGGTCAGAACCTCTCTACCTTCTGTCAGTCAGATCAGGTTTTTAGGCAAAATCACATTGTTTCCGCCTCCATGCTGTTGCTGACAAAGACAGTGTTGTGTGTGTTTCCTGAGCAGAGACTGTATGTCAGTGCAGACCAGAGCTGTGGTGAGTGCCATCCTGTTTGCCACGGGACTGTGGGTGTTCCTCATCTACCTCCTGAGATACACCCTCAAAGCTCTGCTGTCCTACCATGGATGGATCTTTGAATCTCACGGGAAAATGAGCACCTCAACCAAAGTGTGGCTGGTAAGTTTCTCCTAGGGTGTCTCATCTGCTCCAGCTGCACTTGTCTGCTGCTGTCTTCCCAGGTGATATAATTCTGTTACAGACCTCAGTGACTATGTTTTCTGGCTATTTTTATTCGGTTACAGACCCTCGTGAAGATGTTCTCTGGCCGCAGACCACTGCTTTATAGTTTCCAGGCCTCTTTACCTCGGCTTCCTGTACCCAGTGTGGATGATACAATTAACAGGGTGTGTTTACACACAGCACTGATATCTATGTGAGACGAACACCAAACCAGCATCAAAGCTGTAGAAATTGATGATTTGAGTTCATCACACACTGCGCTGCACTGCAGCACCATCTGCTGTTCAAGCCGCTGCCGTGCAGCTGCTGACATGTACAGTAAAACAGCAAATAGATTTCCACTGACCTGCTGTGGCTGCTGCTGTCTGCTCCTGCTCATCACCTGACAGCACACCTTTATCCCCCACAGTACCTGGAGTCAGTCCGCCCCCTGCTGGCCAGTGATGAGTACAACCAAATGGTGGCTCTGGCCAATGAGTTTAAAGATTCTAAAGCTGCTCAGCTGCAAAGATACCTAATCTTGAAATCATGGTGGGCCACAAATTATGTGAGTAGTGTCTAGAATTTAAATGATCATTTATATACAATCGAATCATGGTAAGTAATCGTTGTGTTTTAATGTTCTGTTTTAGGTAAGTGACTGGTGGGAGGAGTACATTTACCTGAGGGGTAGGAGTCCCATCATGGTCAACAGTAACTTTTATATCATGGTAAGACACCTTATCACTTTATCAGGTAGTTGTATCCATTACAAATAATAAATGTCTGTTATTTTTAAATTTTATAAATTTTTAAAAGCAACAGTTGTTAAAAAAACAAACAATGGAAATAGAGAATTTCATTAGTTCTCATTAGAATTATGGAATCATTTTTCTGTTCTCTTTTGTCTGTGTGTTGAATATCTGCGTGTGAAGGATCTCCTGTATGTGACCCCCACACACCGACAGGCTGCGAGGGCCGGAAACACGGTGCACGCAATGCTGCAGTACAGACGCAAGCTGGAACGTGGTGAACATGAACCGGTAATCATCATTCTCCTCGAACCCTAGTCAGCCCTATGTGCTAAGGGCCTTGGTGCTGATCTAATTTCTCCTCTCTGTCAGTTGCGTGCACTGGGGACAGTTCCGATGTGCTCCACACAGATGGAGAGGATGTTTAACACCACGCGTATCCCTGGTATTGAGACAGGTAGGCAGGCCTGAGCAGCAAAAAGGGGAAATTAATCCCCTTATTTTTTAGGTTTGAAGTCAAAGCCCTTTTACCCCATCTGTTAAATGTTAACTATTACCCACTGAGTAGAGCCAGCTTGAACCTTTTCTAACACCAAGGTCAATGTGTTCCACTCTTGGTTTGCTTTGCGCTCAGCCAATTGTGCTACAGTATCAAGATTCTGGTATGTGGGTGAAAGGTGACCTGCCACTCGCTCATTTTTAATTAGCATGACTTAAATTAATCCCATAGCTTCTTTGAAATCATTGCCCCCTGCTTTGTTCCTTGCATTCAGATGTTGTGCAGCACCTGACTGACCGAAAGCACCTCGTCGTGTACCACAAGGGCCGTTTCTTCCAAGTGTGGCTGTACACCGGGGGACGCCACCTCTTACCCAGTGAACTTGAGCTGCAGTTCCAAAGGATCCTCAATGACACGTCAGAACCCCAACAGGGAGAGCTCAAACTAGCTGCTCTGACTGCAGGAAACAGGCACAGGGTCCCGCAGTACAGTCACATGAATCCACAAATAGAAAAGGATCTCTCACTCTGATATCTTCTCTCCTTCAGAGTTCCATGGGCCCGGGCCCGTACTAAGTATTTCACCCAGGGTGTAAACAAAGCTTCCCTGGATGCTATCGAGTCGGCTGCCTTCTTTCTGACTCTTGATGATGAGCCACAGGGTTACGACCAAGCAAAGACCCGCTCTCTTGACAGTTATGCCAAATCCCTGCTTCACGGAAAGTGTTACGACAGGTAGGAAGGGAAATAGTAAATGGCTGCAGTACATCGGGTGCTATTTCAGTCCTTTCTGTTCTCTCTTTCCTCAGGTGGTTTGATAAATCATTCACACTGATTTCATACCCCAATGGGAAAATGGGGATTAATGTGGAGCATTCTTGGGCCGACGCACCGATTGTAGGACACATGTGGGAGGTGAATATAATGACGTGTGTGGGATTCGATTCAATAACTATTATTAATCCAGTATTTCACAATATCCTCTGCCTGGCTAGTATGTCCAAGCAACAGACTGTTTCCATCTGGGCTACACAGAGGAAGGACATTGTAAAGGGGACATGAACAAAGGCCTGCCGTTCCCCAGCCGGCTGCAGTGGCAGATTCCACTGGAGGTAAACTCGAGCCTTTCACCTGTTCCTGCTGTGACTTGAAAGTGATAAAGCAGAGACCTTCCCTTCATCCCCACTCGCAGTGCCAAAGCATTATTGAGGCTTCATATGTGTCAGCCAAGCAAATCGCGGATGACGTGGACTTCTATGGCTGTCTGTTTCATGAGTTTGGGAAGGGACTGATCAAGAAGTGCAGGACAAGCCCTGATGCCTTCATCCAGATGGCTCTGCAGCTGGCACAGTTCAGGGTGAGGGTGTGAGCCTCCCACCATCCATTAGGAGTGATGCTAGTCAAATTATTTTTTATTTTTACTTTATTATTTTTAACTCCATTGCAGGACCAAGGACTGTTCTGTTTGACCTACGAGTCATCGATGACCCGTATGTTCAGAGACGGGCGGACAGAGACGGTACGATCCTGCACGTCCGAGGCCGTGGCGTTTGTCAGAGCCATGGAGAGCGCTGATGCAACAGTAAGCTCGACATTACCATTCATACGCTTCACCAAATGAAGGTAAAGCTGAGATCGGGGAGCAGATCGTCAGCACGAAGCAGCGCATGAATGGCTGTGGTCCCTGTAGGATGACAAAATGGTTGGTACACTGGGTTGGTAGATTAGTGAGTCCCAGGAGCTTAGTTTAAGGTGACACCACTGAACATTTGTAATAAGATGAGCTCGTGGCTCGAGTCCTATCAGTGACATTTGTAGTGTGTATCCACTCATAATAAGTCCACACTTTGAAAGGTCGTTCTCTGGTACTTGGCTACCAAGGCCCAGAGACACCATATCGCAGTGTCCTGGACTCTGGACAATCATATTCTGACTGTGTTAAACTGACAGCAACAAAACGAGGTCACCCTGGTTTGTGTCTTTGGTCAGAACGCCCAGAGACTCGCTCTGTTTCGAAAAGCAGCAGATAAGCACCAACACATGTATCGCCTGGCCATGACTGGTTCTGGTATTGACCGTCACCTCCTGTGTCTGTACATCGTGTCCAAATATCTTGGCGTTGAGTCGTTATTTCTTAAAAAGGTCAGAAGAATTTCCAAATTATTTTCATTCTTGAGTATTTTCATTAAACCTTTACTAAAGCAGTCTTTCTGCTCTCAATGTGTTGGTCTCCAGGTGCTTTCTGAGCCGTGGAGGCTGTCCACCAGTCAGACTCCACAGCAGCAACTCAATTTAGTCGACATCAACAAGTTCCCTAAATATGTGGGTGCAGGTGGAGGATTTGGTCCGGTGAGCTCCTGATCGGTTCAACCCACACTGTCGGTGTTATGTGCAATCATTTAACATTCATTCTTGTATATTTGCAGGTGGCTGATGATGGTTATGGCGTGTCTTACATAATTAGTGGAGAAAATCTGATCACATTCCACATCTCCAGCAAGTTCTCCTGCCGTCACACCGTAAGACCGCAAGAGTGTAACGCATCATTTTTCTGTTCCCGTTCAAACCTCCTCTCGCTGCCTTTTTGCACACGCAGGACTCGTACCGCTTCGGTCAGCACATTCAGAAGGCCATGCTCGACATCCAGGCCCTTTTCAAGGCAGACAATCACGCGAGGACAGCGGAAAACGGAAAACACACCCAGCTGGAAAATGGAAAGAAGCACATGTGAGAGGAATTGTGGAGCTACGCTGATGTATATACAGTATAAAAGATTGCACTTTGACATTACAGAAGCCGGCCATTCCACTGACAAAAGATGTTATTTATTTATATTTATGTTTCAAAGATTTCTTTCGGTGATGAGTGAAATGTGTTCTTTAGTAATGAGACGTTTGTTTGTTTTTTCCAACTCAAACTTGTGACTGACTTGTATTAAGCTGATGTACAGTAATACTGTAAACCTGAATGACTGAGCTGTCTCTCTATATCTCAACACACAAAGTTCTGAAGTTCAGTCCTCCCTAGGTCTCCCAGTGTGGCTGCAAGGTTAGGTCAGGCTCCATGACTTCTGTTGTATTGGAACAGTGGTTTCATAATTAAGGTGGTGGTTTAAACTATTATCCAAGGAGATGTGTGGCCGGCCTTTAGAATATGTGGTCATTTACACAAAAGTGAAACACTAAATTACGCACTGATTGCGCTGACACTCCTTCTCGGCTTATTTGTGACTGGCTTAAAGCTTAATCATCTTAATAATTGACCTTACAGCAGCAAATTCTTCCTTTTTCATATTGTATACTTACTTCACCAGCAGCATTCCATCTGACCAGAAAGATACCGACAATTCTATGTACACAGAATTTTTACTTTTTAGAGTTGGCTTTTTATGCTGTTCATAATATACAGAAGCTTATTTACTCAGGCCTCCTGTTTATCAGGGAGCAGCAAAAGTGGACTTTGGTACAAGGTCAGCTCTGGTCAGGCCGCTCTCACTAAAGAGCAGCAGGAAACAAGCCGACTGATACGATTGTACCTCTGAGACCAGGAAAACCAAAATTCCATCCAGGTCTGGTAAGAGATCAGGAATATCAAAGGCTTTATACCCTACTTAGTAACACCCAAATACTTGGCAAAAATTAACAATTTCAATTGGAATATTTATTAGTTTAAGTGAGACAATACAAAAAAAAGTAATAAAAAAAAACAATCCTTCCCGATCACACTCATTTTCTCACAAAGGCATCAGATACAACAACAAACTAAAACTAGACTTCAGAGCTGTACAAAGTGAAAGGACAAACAGATTACCATCACGCGTTCTGCTTGTGTGACGAGTGCAAAAGACCCAGAGAGGCACCAGACGTTCAAAGATTCAAAATGAATCCCTGGTATCCGATCACTGTCGCCACTGTCACTCTTATCGAGAACTGCCTGTCAATCACACACATTTAATAAAACAGAATATAACAGACACAAAGGCAAATGGGTTGTAAGTATGTTCTATTTCAGGCCAATTTCATCCTGATACTGCAGGTCGAGTCCACTTAGAGATGACACGGCCCTTGGGCCACTGCCTGAGGCCGTTTTTCACGTAGCTAGGCGCCGACCCAGTCTCTTCCATGTACAGACTATTGTGTGTAAATGTTTCAACACGCTAGGATGGTTTTGTAGTTTGTGTCTAAAATCACTGCTGCTGCTGCTTTCTGAAGCAGCCACGGAGGACGATTAAGAAGTTGCACCAGGGGTCGGGTTGACGTTCTGTGTCGCTGCTTGGGGCGCCACTTCTATGATCCGCGGTTTGTCGATGATGCGAGCTGTGCGGTTTCCTTTCTCTACAATCCCGATGATCCACGCTTGGTGGCCTTCACCGTATTTTGGGGACTTGATCTCAGCACAGAAGCGGGCGGCTTGCTCCCGGGGGAGACAGATGAGCAAACCTCCTGAGGAGAAAACAACACGGTCGCTCATAATGGTACCAGACACGCATGCACATTTAAAAAGGCACTGAAATCCACAACTCTGCCTCTCTTTACTGTATTTCTACTGGCGGAAGTTCAACAAGTACCTTTTGGGACAGGAGACCTTATGGTGCTCATACCTGGACCTCAAATTTATTAATGGTTAAATCTTTGCTATACTTATTTACATATAGTTAAAACATTTCTGGGTCATTATTTTAAGTGTTTCACAGTCACTTTTTCTAAGTTCAGCTATTTAAACTATCAGATGTACTAATGGAGACTGTATCACACGTATCTCACACACACATACACACCTGATGTTTCTGGACAGGTGCCATGCATGAGACCAAACATATTCCCACAAGCCTTGGACACGGCGGCCATTTTTGCAAGCACTGGCAGGTTGTGGATAACAAACGAGACTTCGCTCCGTTGTTGCTTTGCTAAAGTCTGTGCATGGCCAAGAATGCCGAACCCCGTAATGTCAGTGGCCGCGTGAGCATTGAACGTGTGCATGAGACTTGCCGCTGCAAGAGAAAACAGAGAACCGCCTTAGAAGGACTTCTGATAAACTATCTGTTAAAAACAATTCCATGGGTGCATTTCAATGGAATTTTAGTATTCTGAACTTTACATTTTTATAAGAGTTTTTTGTTCAATAGAATTTTTTTTAACTGATGTAATACAGCCTCACACCAGGGGGTGCTGTTTAGTATTATTGTCCAGGCTCAATGTAGATCTATTTTTCTGACCACTAAGTTTTATAATAAAAAATAAAAGGCAAAAATTCTCAATAGTTGAGACACTTGTAGCAGGTTTACCTGTTCTGTTAAGCCGGGCCATGTTCATCATGGCTTCGTGGTAGGCCAGCTCTACATCCTCCTGAGTTACTACCAGCTTGATCTTGTTCCATTTCTCAGGCTGATGGAGGAAAATACATTTAAAAAATATTAAGCATATAAAAAAGCATTTGGGTTATATCTAAAAACACTTTAATAATAATAATAATAATAATAATAATAATAATAATAATAATAATAATAATAATAATCCATCAGAATGAGAGATACTTACAATATCTAGCCATTGGTGTACAGCAACAGACACTTGTGTTCCAAGTGGTTTCGTCAACACCAACACATCTCCAGGGACTGCATTATCTGGCCTACAAAACATCAAATCATTGTCACTATTTAGTTATTTGCATCAATGTATACTGCAATATTTTCAACAACAGACAAAATAATATCAAAACACTCATTGGAGGTAAACATATTGTTATTCAAACTCAGATTTAATGGAAGTGTGTTCTGTGGAAAGCTCTCACATGATAAACTCATTCGGCTGGCAGACTGTTGTAGCAACTCCTCCCATCACCACCCAAGGGTTGAGAACTGTTTGTCCTCCTGTTACAGATGTTCCCGCCTCCTCGGACGCATCTTTGAATCCTTGGATGATCAGTGGTATCACTTTGTCTCTCTCCTGTAAAGATCCAGGAAATTCACAGCTGCTCAAACTATAAACAAAAACCCTAATCTGCAATACACCCACAAACAGTTTAATGGGTGATTCGCTTATTTCAAAATGCTGTCGTGATTATGGCATATAAAATCCAAAAAGAACGTACCTTCTCAGACATTTTGTTGCTAACCCCTAGAAGCATCAACATGTTGTCACACTCTGTTACTCCCATCGCATACAGGTCACTTAAAACATTGGCACAAGCAATCCTCCCCTGCAAAACAGAAGCAACAGAATTAGGGTTGAACCAGCACGGCCGAAAGGAGAACACCGCAGGACTTTACCATCATGTAGGGGTCGTCTACGATGGGGTAGATATAGTCTGTTGTCTGGACCAGAGAAAGGCCTCCATGTCTGAGGGGAATGACACACGTGTCCATGCCTATGCCTTCAATGACAAAACAAATCGGTATTGATACTTTGGTGAGGTCAATGTCATGTTTATCATGTACAGAGAAGTAACGGGCAAAAAAGTCAAGTCAGAGAAGTGTAAAGTGTGCAGAATATGCCTGAAATGAAATTAAAATACTAGTCTGATTTCAGTGTTTTAACATACCAAATTTATCTAATGTGAGGTCACCTCAAAACCTTTTTAACAATTTTAAAATATTTATGGCCTATTAGAGTTATTTATCAAATACCTAGTCGAGGCATAACTGCTCCCAAGAACTGCTCATCCTCTTGAAAGTGGTTCTCCTGTAGGGTTTCTAGGAGTTTTTGTAACACGTCTTGCGGTACCTGCGTCCAAAAACAACCAAATTTATATAAATGTATTACTTTTCTTTAAATGAATGCATTACTGAAGCGTATGCTTTCAAAGAGTGTTTGAGCCAACCTTGCAGCCTGTACCCTTGAGCTCAGCAAAGCGTGTGAGCCTGAAGTTCTTGTCCAGCTCATAGCTTTCAGGATTAAAAGACTCCCTCACCGACATGGTTGATGAAAGTCTGGGCCTTCACCACTAGAAAAAGGTCAATCACCGAGGCAAAACATGAGCAATTATCACAAATACATGACCAGATCACACACAATCATGCGCTTACACTCTCTATTTTACTTAAACTGATACTTTTTTGGATGTGTCTTCATTCACAATTAGATTATTTAGTATAGGATTGAAGCCAAGAACCTCTCATAGATGCTCACACCCACCACTGGCAACAGGTCATAATGCACTACTATGCTCCAATCACCTGTAATTTCTATAAACATCTTTAAAAAATTACAAAATTGCCAGAAGACAGACCAGTTAATGGTATCTTAGAATCCCAGTTTAATTCAATGACAGTTCATGATAGTTAATCAGTTTCTATGCAGAGAACGTTCAAGAGACAAACGTGATGCAGAGTTCATTCAACCCAGACCCCAACTGGCAGTTTTAGTATGCAACACAATTCCATTGCTTGAATAGTTTAAAACATTATTAAAAAAATAAATGAAAAAATTAAAAATAAAATCCTGGCGCTTGATTTATTTAAAACCAACTATATCCTTCTCTTTTGTCTTTACTGAAAATGCATTCGATTTCGTGCGGGTTCTTGCGCGTAAACAACGCCGATTGCATGAATTCGTGACAATAATCGGCGGTGTGCAACAAAAAGCGGAGTCTGCGTTTGGAAGCCGGGACACATTTAGCAGCACACACGACAGTCTACGCGTGACACAAAGTTGCTGAAGGTAACACCAGCTCGTTGCACATGTAGCTTGAAAAGTTGCCGTAGAGCGCCGAACAAAAATGTCGGCGGCGGAAAAAATTAACCCTTTCCTGTCCCGCGCCATGCGATGTGTGCAACATCAGAGTTCGTGTCAATAAAACCGCTGCAAACGTGCAACTTGAGAGAAGCGTATAATGCTGTGGGGCAATAGAAGTGTTTACAATCGCCGTGGGTGCTATTTTAGGACCAAAGCGGAGTTATATTCTTGCAACATTTCCCCTTTAATTCCTCTGACCAGTTTATCCTTACCAGCTTCACGTTAGCGGTGGATCTCGACAGAAGAGCGGGGTTGGCACCAGAATGCATTGGGGCTTGAATCGGGCATCCTAAGAAATTGCCTGACAAAAAATGAAATATCTCTGGCTTGAATCAAAGAAACGCTTCGTGATAAAATATAGTTATTGCATGTGGAGTCAACAAATTTTAGTAAACTTTCAACATTAGAGAATGCTTTGGTTTAGTGTGGCAATATATGGTTAGCGAAACAAAGAGGAATTTCACGAGCTCTCAAAGGGTCCTTTACCTGGGTAGCGGCGGCTTTAGCATCCCCTTTAAGGGAATGTGAAGTCTGGCAACAAAATCTCTACAATGGAGTGTACCTTTAATTTACCGGTTTCCCTCCAATTGCGGCCGAAACAATATAGCGCAACATGGATCAAATGGTTTAAAAGATAAAATACAACTTCAGAAAGTAACATTTATAAAATAGTTTTTTTTAACTGTGTTGATATTGCAACAAAACAATGTGAAAAGTTTAACATTACATGGTTATATTATTTGGTTTTTGGTTATATTTTCTTTGGATAGTGATTCTCTTTATAAAGAAATGTATTCTATTTCCATTTAAATACAAAATACAACAAAAAAAAAAACATCAAACATGTTTTAAAAGAAATAATATTTAATGGCAGGAGGGAGGGGGACTTCATCACAATATTAAAATTACATATGCAAACTAATAATGAAACCATAGCAACATACAGTTAAGTAGCCAAATATACATCAATAACTTACATTTGTATCTGTAACTGAGGTGGATGCTGAATTGAAATAAATCTCACAAAAAGGCACAATTCACAATGGGCAACCTCTTGTAAAAAAAATAGCACAATTTATGAAAAATATATGGATGTATATGCCTCAGACTTGCAATTCTTAATCCTACATGAGATGTAGGTATGCCTTAAAGCTGTAGCCTTGAATGTAACATGGCAACATATGGCTGATTTGTTTCTGGGTTGAATTTAAAAAAAAAAAAAAAAAAAAAGGAAGAAAGATTGTTAAGCAGGCTTTCCATTAATTAGGTCCTGTTTGTATTCTTTTTTTAAAATCAAACACCAAATCTCCAGTAAGGCCACTGCTGCAGTCTCTGCATCAGCCAGTCATGCCAACCTCACTTTTCTTCACAGGCCCAGTTTTGTTGCAGCCTAAAACCCAAAGAAGAAAAATATAAAGAGAGAGGCACCACACACAGAAATGCAACAGGGACGGAATGGCAGAGGTGGAGGAGAGGGTGAGAGTGCACAGTGTTACAATAATTAGCTGGCATTTTGGGCAGCCGCATGAAAAAGTCAAATGTCAATAGCATAATGACAAAGGTATGAATCAGTGAGGGAGTGGGGGTAGAAGGGGAGGTGAGACACAATGCAACTGAAAGAATAAAGTGGAGGAATATAACTATCTTCAAATCTGCTGTAAGCCTGAACATGTAAATATTCTTTGACAATTTATTCATAAAGCATCAATAAAAAAAAAAAATCTCCCATAGGAGAGAGAGAAAGGTGAGGTGGAATAGAGAAGAAGTGAGGT
>BJFM01003002.1:35329-49186 GCA_016586285.1 Arothron firmamentum
AGAGAGAGAGAGAGAGAGAGAGAGAGAGAGAGCGGGGAGGCGCAAAGGACGCATGTGGCAGCCGGTGAGTGTGTGCATAGATGTGAAAACCTGGTTCTTTCTCCTAAATTGAGTTGAGCGTTCCTCTTAATTGGTCGTCGAGGGTGGCTCTGGCTGTTCGGTCTGGTTCCTGGACCCCCCCTGTGCCGGCAGTATGGAGAGGCTCCAGGGTGGAAACGCTGGAGTTGGTGACACCGGGGAGGACGCGGAGGAGAGGCACCGCGCACTCGCCTATGACACGGTCCTGAGCACTTTGGTGGCGGTGGTTGTGTACGTGGTGCTTAAAGTGAGCCTAGACGTGGTCCGGCAATGGCGGGCCAGGATCTCGGTGCTCGTCGTGGGTTCGGGACCGGTGGGACTGACGGCCGCCCTGGTCGCTGTCCGCTCGGGGAAGGTGCTGAACCTGACCGTGCTGGATGAGAGGTACCGGACCGCTCTGCTGTGCCGCCCTCAACAGATCGCCCTGGATCCCCGCAGCGTGAAGTTCCTGCTCGGACTCGGTGTGGACTTTGACAACATGGAGGGGTGCTGGCACAACGAGCATTTCTTCACCCGCATCGGCGTGTTCCAGGAGTACCTGCTGAGCATTCTGGAGCAGATGAAGCAGAAGGTGGACGTCAGGGTGCAGCTGGGGACCAAGGTACGCCTGATATTTACTCAGAGTTGCAACTATTTCACGCTTTATGCGCAGCTCGGTCCCAGAAACGTGCACGCATTCGACATCTGGCATTTACATCATTGGTGGAAATAACCTGTTGTAATCTGACCTCAGATCGGAGGAGAATCCTCACCATGAAAATAACACTTCAGCAGCAACAAATTAGTTTCCAAATGAAAAAACTCATTTTTATTTTGACTAAATAAATAATAATAATAATGAAAATAATAATAAACAGGATGTGTTATGTGTATCGTACACATTTTAAATGATATATTTGTGATCTAACACCCTTGATTGTGCTGTTCATTACCAGGTCTATGAAAAACCAATAAAGCATGTGTTTTATTAAAAAAAAGGAAAAAAATGTATTTATTCACAAAAAAAACCTTGACCAGCTGTACCAAACTTGGTTAAACTCAAGCTGAGACCTCAGAAAAGGTTTGTCTGAGATGTGCTCCACATACAAACAAGGATTACATATTCACTGAATATTTGTGTCATGGCTGGAAGCCAGAGATGACGTGAATACTTTCGTATTCAGGTTGAAGCTGTGTGGATGTTGTGAATCTGCTTTGAGCTTCTCTTTTTATTTCTCTCCACAACAAACACTTAAAAAAAGGGGGAAAAAAGCAATGTGTAACTCTGTGACACTTGTGTGTCCAGGCTTCACACAGGGTTTTTTCCCCCCCTTCCTCCCTCTGCATGCCCAGTGTAATTCTTCTCAGCAGCCCCTCGCTGCTGCCCTGTGACTCACCGGCCCTGTACACTAAAGACAAGGCCAGCAGGGTCTTCGATCACAGCAAACTTCACTTTTGTTTAGACTCACTGCCAAGTCTGACATTTTCCCTTGATTAAAAGGGACACCGTGTTAAATGATTCACCCTCATACCCTCTTTGTCATTGCTTCAAATATCTGCAAAAGCAGCCCTCTAAATTGCTTTTTCTTTGCTGTCTTAAAGGTTTAGAGATTGATCTCTTAGATACTGAACCATTATTTCTGCCTTACGACTATTTTATTCTCCCTTTTTGGAGCTGTCAGTCTTTTCCTAATCCCTTTCCTTTACAAAGGCAGTGATACATTCAGGTATACTTATAATTACTGAGTGATTCGCTGTTGTCAAGGAAAGCTCAATACACGGAGCACCTTTGAAAGGCTTGTGTGTGTCTATGTTTTGGGTAGTAAAAGAGGTCGTATATAAAGTGTACAACCTGTTTTGCTAGTTTAAAGAGAGAATAAAACATTTTTTTAACTAAAGATTGCAACTGATCAAAACCTAAGAGTAAAAGCAGAGTAAAAGCAGAGTAAAATAAATGGATAAACATAAAGTATGTGAAACTGAAGGTTGCTCCTTGTGTTTTAACTGTCAGTTCACAGACGAATACCTGCGGCAGATCCCATGCAGTCAGTGGCCTCGCGTGATCGTGGTGGCTGATGGGTCCTGTGGCGACTCCTGCTCAGTGCTGGGAATCGGCTCTGAGTACACCGTGGAGTCCTGCCATGCCTACGGAGCCAACGCCACCATAGAGAGGCTAGATCAGAGACAGGTCCTCTCTCCCTCTCTCTCTCTCTCTCTCTCTCTCTCTCTCTCTCTCTCTCTCTCTCTCACACACACACACGCACAGACTAATCCATACATTGACTTGTGTAGCTATCGGGTTACTGTTTGTGCAGGGCCTAAAGGCCAGGCCTGCTGGCAGGTGACGGTGATGACTAAGCCTGTGGTCCAAAAACCTCAGTACCATCTCCTCTAACATGTACCAAAGGTCACTGGAGATAACAAGATGGACCCTGGAGTGATGACTCACAGGTTTCCAGGGAACCCATGGGAGGCTCAGTGGTGTCTAAAAAAATTTTTTTTTACAAAATGTATCAGTTGCCAACAGAAAAGAAATTCTTATGTTTTAAAGACGTGCAGCTCAGGCCAGCAGTCAATGGACCAGGAAGACTTGACGGTCTGAGGCCGACACATCCGGCATGCAGATGAACTCTCTGCAGCAGGAGAAGCAGTCTCATGCTGCACTGATCACCAGACATGAGTCATTGTTAATAATCAATGTATTGTTAATGGAGGCTTGGCAGAGAGGAGATTACATTCATGTGCTGTTGAAAAGTCTACAGAAAAGAGTCAGCTCGTTCAAATAAAACACGCTGGTAATTCAACAAATACGCAGGCCAACGACGTTTCCAGAAAATCATCAAACATCATTTGGAGACAATCAAAACTGTTATTTTATACAGCCACAAGCACTAAAATCAGGTTCTCTTTATTCTTTGTGCGGCTGTCTTTTATTTTCCCTGTTCTCTGTGGCCGTTTCCTGCCGTGATTGAATTTATCTCCCAGGATATGACCTGATCCCTTCCATCCTCACCCAGTCTCCTCTCCGTTGACATGGCATTAATGTTAGCTGCACAGGCTGCTGCCCACCGTCCCTGGGACCGTTTATGTCACTGAAAAACTAATGGATCAATTCAGGCTTGAGGGAAAGCCAGGAGTCACCGTGACACTGCTGGCAGTCGAGCTCTAGATCTCAGCAGGAGGTGTGTGTCACACACAGGGTATGTGTCCTTCTCTCCAGGTGCCCACTCCTGAGATAAGAGCCCACAGTCTCTACTTTGACCTGTCAGCCTACGGAGTGGAGGCCCTTCGAGAGCACCGCAATCACGCCACAAAACCTGGCTTCCATTTGAAGATCTACGGCACTTTCCGAAACCGCTACATGGCCCTCATCTGCCCCACATCTGACAGCAAGATGGTCCGCTTCCTCAGACACACAGCAAATTCCTCAGTGAGTCTGCTGTCTTGTTTTTGAGTTATGCTGCATGATTACCAATCAGAAACCCCACTTAAGTTGTTCTAACATCTAAATAAAATGCCCCAGATTGTTCACTTCTTTTTAGTTTCAAGGTTACCTAGAAGAATAAATCTTAAATGAGGTTATTTAGTACACGTCAGAACGCACGGCACGTTTCGGGAAATATAACGTGTTAAACTCCAGTAACAGCCTGCCAGTTTCAGCTCTGTCAGTGTGATATTAGCTCCACTCAACCAGGAAATAGCCTGTAACTGCACCCTGGCAGGGGTCCATTAGCGACTAGTCTGAGAGCGTCTGAGCTGCAGAGTTTGAGAAAATGGGCAAGTGAGTGGATGTCACTTCTGAGTGCGTGCAGAGGCCATCTGTACATCTGTACATCAAGCAAACAGCAGACCCCCTCCCAAACACACACACACGGGGGGGGGGTCACAAGTGTTATGGCAGTTGCAGTCTGTAAACATTGCTCTGATCGCTCACACCCTGCAGCCGTGCAGGTATAGAGCAACACTGACCATCCTTGAAGAGCCTGTTGCTATGTGGGCGGCCTTTCAGATGCACTGTTACTTGGTAACAGATGACTACGCAAGTATGGGTTGAAGGAGAGCAGATTTGAACAGAGGAAACAAATGAAGTAGAACAAGGCTCATTGTTCAGTGCCTATTTCCAGCTGAGTCGACTAGGTTTTGATGTCTTTAAAGGTCGAGTTTGCCTGATATATGATATACTCTATATATGAACCTCTGGACTGGAGATACCCATAAAATCCCTTTTGTTCACCCACAGTCATACTGTGGTTTTTTTGTTTGTTTGTTGTTGTTTTTTAACGATCTTGACAAGTAGAATTTGAGCATGAATTAATCGACCTCTACCACTAGATGTCACGAAAGCATACATGCAACCTTTAAAGTAGATGCACGTATTTCTTATTTTCCGCCCTGAAGGTCATGAAGAACATCTTCCACCACTCCTTCAACGCCTATAAAACAGACATCGAGCCTCGTCTCAACGACGTGACGCTCCACAGCATGCAGTGCAGCCGGCGGCTTTTCGAGATCCAGCTGTCGCACCGGCGCGTCAGCGCCGCCTACATTGAGGGGGACAACGTGGCGGTGACTGTGGAGGGGGAGGCTGCCTACGTCCTCAACTTTGACACAGGTAAACAAGCGAATGGAACACCTGTGGTGGCAGACAAGGATCTTCTCCGCAGACAGGAGGTTCCACTGTTTGCCGTCACTTCACTTTCATATTCGTATTGCTTCAGTCACCAGGGAGCAATTACAGAACCCGAGCTGAGAGGAGACTCTGAGGAGGACATAAGGACAGAATGAATCATCTTTATGTGTGTACCGTAGTGTGTGTCTGCTAATAGGTGTGTGACTCATTGCTGCACTCACGAACTCTTCGGCTGATGCGTACCTGGTTTTTGTCTCCATTTTTACCCCTACGCTACCTATGCTTTTCTAAATGTCGTTATTTTGCATGCATGGATGATGTTCATTATTAATCAACACACTTATCTGTGTCCTCCAGGTTGCGGGGTGAATCTCGGAATGCGCGGTCTGGAGTCAATGGGGAAGTTTATTTACGGGACAGCCACCGCCGTGGACCAGAACGACATACTGGAAGCGCTGTCAGCCAAGATGCAACACTCCCGACAGGTGGCAGAGACCTTCAGACACACGGGCCTGGCTGAGTCCATGTATGAATGGACCCGCGGCGAGGGCCTACCGCCCTCTAGTGGACAATAGTGGTGCTGCGGGGGGGGGGAGCTGCGATAATGAATATGGCTCCTTCTGGCACAACGTCTTCTAATATTCACACAGCGTTTTACGGCTAAATCGTGTAGTATTTTGTTTATTACAACTTCAATGTGTTTGACTTAGGGGAAAAGTTTTTCTTCATTTGATTGTGAGCTCTGCTCTGAGTAAATGGGACTGTATCACAGAACCATCAGCCAGAACAACTCTACTGTCCACAGTTATGAGGTGAGGACGCTGCTGCAGAGTCTGATTATTAAAGCCTTTTTGTCATTACTTTAAAAATATTCCTGGCCCATTTTGTATGTTGTTGTCTACTGTAAACTATGGACCAAATGTTTTATTAAATGTAGTTTTGCTGCATCCCAGTGTTCATTTCAGTACTTTGCTCTGCCCTTTCTATAAAGAGGGAAAATTTTGTGATAATTTCCAACACATTTTGAAGTATGTTAGTCCTTGTTAACCAAACTCATGCTATCAGTCTTGAGTCTGTTTGCAACCGATAATAATTTCCTGTCTCTGTCTATAATGATTAATTACCTACAGTTTAAATACCTCCACAGCTAACCCATGACTGATTTCCCTATAAATGAATTATACCTGCACTACATGATGAACTGTCATTATTTTTAATAAAACGGGGGACCAGCTATGAGTAAAGAATGGAAATATATGAGCAAACTGGGTGTAATGAATCTGTTTGAGGGAGCCTTAGCATGGCCATTCTTCAATTTATTTTAATGCCTCGACAGAAAATGTCACCAAATCCAAATTTTTTGGGCCTAATATTTCAAGATTTTATAGAAGTCCATGAAGATAAATTACACTTGGTAAGAAAGTATTGTACTTTTTATGGGACCTTCCAAGAATCTTTATTGATATTGGTTTTTAAATTATTGTATTTTAATGTGATCCTTGATGCCGTCCTCGAGTCAACGAGAAGACAACGCAGCGAGAAGAAAACAAATCTGTCAGATTTAATATTAAGCCATCGTGTCACCTCAGCTGGCTGTGCCCTGGTTTGCACACGAGGATGGCAGCAAGGTGAAAACATGACAAGCTGTGACACTAACAGACATGATAAACATCATCCTTGACTCCTGACAGACTAATAAAATACTGTAATTAAGAGTAAGCAGGTTAGAAGTTGTCCTTTTGTTTGCTCACGTGGCCCGTTTAGAAGAAATTACTCTGTTTTACAGTTGTTTATGCTGTTTATAATTGCAAAATATCTCTGAATGGCCATGGCCTGAAAAGACGTGTGCCGCTGAAGGGCTGTACTGCAGATACAGCTGCAGGACTGTGATCTGCAAAGTGCAGATAATAGAGTATGGCATGTCTCTGACACCAGTCTGGACCATTGTTTTACTCTTACCTGAGAAAAACTGGAGAACCTGAGCCACAGAGATGGTGATCTGCAAATGGCCTCTTGAGCTGCCGACGGTGTAGAGTTGGCTGAGACTCCTGAGATTTCTATAACTGTTTCATGTCAACACGGCACCTATAACAGACAAAAATGACTTTATCCTGCCTAATTAAAAAGATCCCCCCAGGCTCTGCCCTCCAAGGTCAACAGTCCGGACCTCTGAGTTGGCCCCTGTTGTAGCACAAGCCCTTTCATTAGATTAAACACAATAATGAGAAAATCTTTTATCTTTGCATATAATTAAAGCTGGGATGAAGGACAACTTAATCAATAACGTGGAATGACAGGTTCGTAAATGAATTAGAACTGCCAATGGGGGGCTTTGCTGCAATCAATAACAAATGTTAAGCAGAGTCGATGGGTCGTAGTCACAGACATCAGGAATTAACAAACAAGAATATGTGATGCTGCAGGCATGAACTGAGATTTCACTTGATTGGCCTGTGTGTGTGTGTGTGTGTGTGTTGTGTGTGTGTGTGTGTGTTGGGAGCAGTAAAATTATTTTAGAAACCTTAAATTATCCTTCTGATTATGTCAATAGTACTTTTAAATTAAACGTATAGCATTTCCACGCATGTCATTGATGATTTACCATATTTTTTTGTCATATGCCAACATCTGTATCTCGACTGTCTTCTTGCAATAGAGCCAACAAACCACACGAGGGCAGTGCTACCCCACTCAAACAGCCTCAGTAGACGCCGTGAAGAAAAATTAAAAGCAGAAAAGCAGAGAATAAAGATAATATATGGCTGCTGGGTCCTGATAAACCAACACAAACTAAACGAGTTTATTTTTACCAAAGCAGATATATTGCAAAATTCTGCAGTGCAATAATCGGTCGCACTGAAAACAACTATTCTGAAGTAAAAAACAAATAGACTCTCTGAACACAAAATTTCGCAGAGGAGCCATGAAGTGGACAATTACCAATTACAGTTTCAGGGGGTGTCTGAGGTTGTGTTTGAGGAGATGGGAAGGGTGTGTGCATGATCTTCTATTGACAAACCCTCAGTTACTGTCAGATATACAGACAGGAAGTCACTGTCACATGACTGAGGTATTGGCACCTTGTCCGATTGCACAGAGGACCTCTTATGTATAGCTGCCAGCACAAATTCAGGCCACGTCATCTAAACACACACACACACACACACACACACACACACACACACACACACACACACACACACACACAATGGAAGACTGAGAGTAAGGCCAACTAAAGGCGCACTTGTGTTGTTTTGTTTTATAGGAAATACTTTATTGCTGCACTACTACTGTAAATCCTTAACCTCCCCATCGTTTTTGCATTTGGAAAAGAAAGAAATGTGAAGTTGGGTTTCAGACTCCAGCATCTGTCGAACAATTAGCATCCCCACTTTCCGCCGAGCTCCTCTCTGCCATATCACACTCACACCCAATTTCCCTAAACTGTCACGGCCAATAATTGGCCCTCTCTGTCAGGATGGAAATCAGGCCCGCCGTTCCATCTAAAACACACATGCCTCCCCCCCAGCACTACACCCTCCCACCTGCCCTCCTTTTTCCTCTTCTGCCCTTTCTTCCTCCCGTCAGCACCACCTGGGAAATCACGTCTCCGGATAGAACACAGCCACATCATTTTCTATCTCCTGCTCATCCTCCCCCACGTTGGCCAACGTGCATACAGTTACATGTCTGCATGCTTGTCTTTGGATGGGGGGAGAGGCTGAGGGGGAAGAGGTTGCGGGGGTACACTGTGTGACAGTGGTAGCCTCAGGGCCAGGTTGCTGTTGACAGGGACGAGGGTCTCTGATTTGAGGAGAGCAGTCACAGCAGCGAGCGCGGCTGCCTCCTCGAGTGACACCTCCCTGTTACTGCGGGAGAGAGTTCGACGTGTGTGTGTGTGTGTGTTGATGACGATGGGCATGATGGACTGACTGACTGACTGCCTACACTGCTTGGGACAAACAGAGAAACTTTCCCTGACGGGCTGAAAGGCCCTGGGCCGCTGGCTGGTGCTCGGACAGAAGTAAAAAAAAAAAAAAACCAAAAAAAAAAACACGGAAAGAGGAAAAGTTAACATCTTCGGTAAATCCTGAGGTGTGATGCTTATGTGTGGGACACCCATTCACGTGTGTGTGTCTGTCTGCGTCTCCAGAGAGCAGGCTGTGCAGATCACCATTCCACCTAATCTAATTTCATTAATGTGATCCCCTGTCCATCCCCTGACGGCTTAATAGCCATTATTTGTGGGTCCCTTCAAATAAAGGCTCAGCAGTAAATTGCAGTCTGTGGAAATCGAGATATAAACGCCACCCTGCATTACTGTATAATATCTTTGCCTTTAATTAACTGAAAGCCATGCTGACATTTATTGGATGGCAAGTTACTTGTTAATGGCAATAAATTGTGAAACAAAAAAAGAATCATTGCTTATTTTACATCAATAATTTGTGGACCTTTTGCTAATGGTTATTCATTGCTCGCCTGTTGGGGCCGCCATGTTTGCTGAGTTTAAGTAAAAGCCGGTGAAGATAGAGCAACGCTGACCAGGAAGTCGGCTTGTTTACTCGTCTTCATCCAGCTGGTTCACCTTTTGGGAGGAATGCATTCATCATTCACATCCTGGGGCTCTCCGTCACAACACGCCACACACATGCAAAAAAAGAGGAGTTACTGCTCACCATGACTCACACGCCTATTTGGCAAATCATTTTGAAACTGTGTGATTTAAAGACTGCCGGTGTAACAGGGAGCAACATATTAGCTGCAATTGACATGATGGAATAAGCTGATGTGTAAATCAAAGCTGTGATTTCTCCAAACTCTGATTAACTAATTTAATAACTGAACTTCTACACATCCCAGCAGAACTGGCAAAATCATGCAACAACAAACTAAAAACAATTCACCAGAGCTAAACCCATTCACCATTTTCTCTGCTTTTCTAAGGCCTCTTTCTTACATTTTTATTTTGTTTTGAATTTTTATATTTTACGTGCAGAATTGCTGCAGAATCAGGTTTATTACACAATGACTCCAACAGGGGAAAAGAAAAATGTAAATCTCTGACTGAGGTATTCGTGTTGACATGGCAACATACCACCGTTGTACCGCACGCTTTTGTCTGCTCTCACAATCATCATAAGAAAAAGATTCCTGGGTGGTGAAGGCAGCATTCCCCTCTGCAGTGCCACTCTGCGTGTATGTCACTCAGCTGCTACCAGCTTGCTACTGGAGAGAACATATTCCTCGCCACGGCGGGCACCCGTCAGAGAGGCGGGTGGCTCTCGTCAGGCGCTGCCACTTGCCGGTTGCCCGCACTGATCTGGCGTGGAAGGAACAGAGATCTGACAGCCCTGCCACAAAAATCAGGCCCTTCAGATGCTTGGAAAAGAGACTTGCTGCCCCCATCCTCACCCCACCCACCTCGCACAAGTGCACGGGACGCACAAAGTCAAAAAAAGAGCAGTCGGCCAGAGTGCAGGCGCGCAGCTACCGCCTGTCAGCGCGGATCTGCCGGGCGGGTCTCAGCGTGTGCACGGTGATTGGGAAGGAGAAGTGGTGGAATGGTGCGGGGGGTGGGGCGAGCGCGAACCCACGGTTTAAATGATGGGACGCGAGCAGAGAGGCTGGCTCACACGCTGACCCCTGTGCCCCCGCGTGCTCTCGAACTGGCGTAACCTCTCCACATCTTTGCCCGTGGGCGAAGGGCCGCGTCATCCCTCCTCCTGCATCAGCCGCTGTCTCCTGCTTGTGGATATGTCCAGAGACAGGCTCCGAGAGAGACGTCCCTCTCGCTGCTATCACGCCGCCTCTCTCACACACTTGCATCAAATACCTCCAACTCATCCACCCCTCCCCCCATCAACCTGTGAATGACTAACTGTGACAGGAGAAAAGAGAGACAGAGAAACAGAATGGAAAAAAGGGGGGGAGGGGGGTAAAAGGGATTGTTTATTTTGCAAGGCTGACAGAAAACTCTCAGAAATGCTGAGTTGGAACCGCGTTGACTAACACAGACTGTGACTTTTTAGGAGGAAACAACCCGCTTTGGTAAACTTGGGATGACTTTGGAGCGCTCTGGACGCTCCATATGTTGGAATGTCAGGAGGGACGAGCACGTCAGCAGTTCACGTGTGCCCTTAAGAGCTACACACAAACCATCTGAAACGACAGGTCAGTCAGTAAATTTCATCCCTTGTCCCCCCCTTCGCCTGTCACAGCGAAGCAGATTTGAACTTTCCATCTGCCGCTAAAACCTCCGCTTGTTTGTTGATGTGAGATGATTTAAGTCTATGCTGTCAAGTTTTAACTCTGTCTGTGCTGGTTGGAGACATTTTCAGACTTTTATCAAAGTTGAGCTGATGGAGACGAATAATTGCAAACATTAACAGAGGGAGCGAGCGGACCTCCACAGGCACTCGGAGGTATTCGGTACATTGCTCCAGGACTCTGTGACAGGCCTGCCCGGTAACTGGGACTGGAATGAAAAACCACCTGATTCCAGGCAAGACAACAAAAGGGAACCAGCTCCACCCCAGATGGGACTCGAACCCACAATCCCTGGCTTAGGAGGCCAGTGCCTTATCCATTAGGCCACTGGGGCTCTGGTGCTGATGCCTGAGGAAGAGGAGACACAGAGAGGAGCCAGATCCCAGATTCAGACTGCACTGAGACTTTCTGTGACTGCGTCTGAGGACTAAGCACAGATTAGACCTATACACTTTGTCTGTTTTTCATGTTCACATGTGGCTTTGAGAATAAATTGCATCCACACACAATTCCAACTAACCTCATGGATGCTCAACATGGATGCTATCTCCTCTATCACAATAGAGCCACCTGCTCTGCATTACTGAAATCTCTGAGATTTTTAAGTGTTTTAAAAGTTTAAAAAATGGCTGATGGCCAGTAATTTAGTAACAAACCCAATCCCTGATTAGATGACTTACAGACTAAACACAAGTGAAGACTGGGATTAAATCAGCCATCTTTTGGCAGATTGTAAAAAGAGCTTGAACAGTCTTCTTCTCATGGCTTTTTGGCTAATCCAGAATTATCTGCACTTCCTTTACATAATATTATCTCAACCTCCGCTAACAGAAGAGGGAATAAATCTTATCAGCCATCTGTCAGGTGCATTTACCAAATGATCAATTTCAATCAGAAGAAATTAGGGGAGTGCTTGCTGTAGCCTATTTGACAAATAGATCATTGGCCTGGTTTACCTCTGACCCCAGTGTGACACTTTGTTGGACTCTAATCTCTTTAGAATTATTGAAGCTTCCAATTAGCCAAATGACACAGTTAAGAAACATGCCGCTAATACAGAGAGATGAAGCCACTCGCTCTCTCACTGCTGAGCGTGAGCACCGCTGGAAACAGCAGGTGATGGAGGAGCATCACTGCTGAACGCTGTTACAAACACTCCTGCACACTCACAGAAAATAAGAAACACCAATCTGAGTATTTTCTCTGGTCAGGAAGTAGAAAGGTGCTGATCCAAACAGCTTCTGGGACAGAAGCACACACACACTGACTATATTATGTGCGCATCCGTACGTGAATGTTTAGATTGACAGAGTTCCTGTTGGTTTTGTCCACATGGTGGATTTGTTATTAGATTTAACTGAACTCTAAAGCGAAACAAGAGCTTTTCTGGCACTTCCTGATTCACAGCCCCCTGCTGACATATCCTGGTAGATCCAAGTGAATGAATATCTAATTAAGCTTTGGCAGAGACCCCATCATTACTTAGTGCCACATTTAATTCTACCAGCCTGTTCCTGGGGTATAAACCTGTTGGTGATTTAATGATGAAGAAGCAGAAGCAGAAGCAGAAAAAAAGATTTCTACCTTATACTGCCTCCATTTCATCCTCTGAAACGATAAACCACCTCAGGTCAGCATAACATTTGACTTAAATTAGAAAGACACACCGAGATTTAAGAAATCTGAACACAAAGTTGTGCAACTATTATCTCAGAGTGCATAAAACTTCAACTGTAAATTTTAACTTTCGAAAAACATGATGCTGAATTTCCAAACAAGGACACACACGTTCGCCCCCACAGCCAATCAGCGAGCCGTCCACGGTCTGATCGCTACATGCTCCGTGACAGGAAGAAGTCAAGAGTCCTGACCTGTGATGATGGTCGGGGTGACAGATGTCATGTCAACTTTGTAATAGCTTTGTTTAAATGACGGAGCAAGTCGGCGCGCGTGTACACGCAGGGGTCACTGATGAACGAGCGCTGGATCACTGTCACACGATCGCCATCCGCCTCTGACGCAACACGCTGTAACGACTTCTGATCTGTCCGTCACTCAACGCAGACAATGACATGTCCCATCCATGCAAACGCTGCACATCGTGATCATTAACGGAATGACACCTCTCAGCTAACAGTGACCTCTTGCCATACCCCATTAAAATAAAGTTAACCGCGCTATTTTCAATCATAAATTGTGTAAAATTCCTGCAGAATATCTTTCATCCTTCAACACTGGCATTCATAATTAATTCCATTATCTTTATGTCCATTCTGGCGTGCTAAATTCTGTCTTTGGCACTCTTCCTGCAGGCACTTTTCTGTCTCAACTGTGGCCTTTTTTTTACATCATTGTTTGACCAGTGTGCAGGCCCGCGTGTGTCTACGGCGTATAACAAACAGAATGAGCACTACAAATGATTCGCAGGGGGGGTCTGAAATTCTTTAAGAAGTGTTAAATGCTGAGTTGTGTTAAATTACCACCAAAGAAAGAGACTCTCTAAAGAATTAGCACTTAATTAGGTCTTAATTAGCATAATTATGCATGCTAACAGTGTCTCGACAGAATAACAGTTGTCAGGAGGGTTGAACCATCTGTAATGGTAGAGGATTAATACATCATCTTTTATACCCAACAACGCTTTACCTCTTCTATCTCAAAGTGCTTTTCATTAATCAATTTTGCTTTTATTGGAGAGGAAATTTGTCATTTTTCATTATGTGCCATTATGCCACTCCCTTTGCAGCTATAACGGCTGTAATTAGGCCTCAAGTGTATCCTCCAACACAAACACTCAGACAGGGAGGTGCTCACACACGTTTACTGCCTCGTCTTGACTGTGTTTAACATGGGTGACATGGGCAGGTGAAGAGGGGACAGGGTAAAGGTGGGGGGGGGGG
>BJFM01003006.1:810-12036 GCA_016586285.1 Arothron firmamentum
CTATCTATCTATCTATCTATCTATCTATCTATCTATCTATCTATCTATCTATCTATCTATCTATCTATCTATCTATCTATCTATCTATCTATCTATCTATCTAGCATTGTGGACAGCAAATTAGAAATTTCATTGCGCAGGAAAACATGTTTCCTTACTGCACACATGACAATAAACGCTTTGAAATTCCCAGTGTTGTAGTTTTATTTGAGCCATAGCAGATTGATGCTAAGCAATCAAGGGAATGGGTGGCCCGGCAAAGCACAAGGCCAGAAGGAATATCTATATCCCACCCAGGCGGCATTGATTTGGTTTTAATGCTCACATATATTGATGGATGTTATCCCCGAAAACATGACTGTGGCTTCGCTCTGATTCAGGTTCTCCATCAAGTTCTCCTTCTGTCCTCCATCAGAAGTGATGTGGTTGAGCACAGACACAAGAAAATCACTGGAGCTGTAAATCTAAAGCTCTCTTTTGGTCTTGCAGTTTCTTTTGCCTGCTCTTTTACTGGTACGCTGCCATGTCTGGCAGCAAAGCAGGAACAGAAGGGACTTTGATTAGCTAAACTAAAGAAATGTTTAAATGTCAATATAACAGCTTTTTCTTAAATGTTAATTTGTGTTTTGGGGGGAAAATTCCTGTTGGAATTGATTCCAAGAAGGGTAGGATGAAAAATGTCCAGGATCTTTTTGTTTTGGCTGACTAATGTTTGTGTTTGCCACGACCTTGGTCATTATTTGAATCTGAAAATGATGGGAGTTTTTTAGTAAATAACTGTCGTGAGGCAAACCTTTCATACGTATGTGGAGACAGCCCTGTCCTGATTCAGGCAAAAATTGTAATGTCACTCTTTCACCTCAGTCAAGTGAAAAACTGAACAGCTACAGTATATAATATTGAACAGAAATTGTTTTTCCCATGTTATTTGTTTGGGGGCTTTTTACCATCAAATGTTTTAGTTTTCAATTTGCATTCCTTTTCTATTCACGGTCTATTTTTATGCCATTACGCTTGGTAACTCTTCCCCAAATTCAGATGAATCTGTTTGTTATGCAAGTGACGCACTAACCGTATTGCCTGTGGTTACTGCTGTGGTTTGACGCTTGCTGTCTGTATACGGCTGTAAACCGTCTGTCTGCTTCGGCGATCATCGCTCATTTCCACTGATAAGATACCTGCTGTGACGTCTGCTGAGGTGGATGAGGATCAGCTTGTAACGTGTGACGTGTGGAGAAATAAAGTTTGTTTATTTTGAAAGTCATGGGCTTGGGTGCCACCAGTTCCATAGCAGTAACTTTAACAGCAGCCAAAGTAAAATGTGACGGTAATGCTAACCGTTATTTCTGTTGTGAAAATGTCCTGAATGACAGCTTTAACTAATATTGAGAAGAGAAAAGCAGTACAGATAGCCAATTTGTCTGAAGATAAAGTTCCCTGTGGAGCCCATGAACAGGAACAGAGACATTCTTTCACTCTGGTTCAAAATGCCCCCCCCCCTTTAGCAGATCCACACATTTTGTTCCAAACAGATAAGGAGGCATTCATCTTTCTTTTTTCTTTGTGGGGGTAATAAAATAATGAAGTCAGCGAAAAGCCAGCCAACCTTTGCTGTGAGACAAAGCTTCCCTGGCATTAAATTATCAAGCCTCGGTGCTCTCTTTATCTTTACACACAAGCACGTTTGTTCACCCTGGTTCATTTGTAAAGCTACAAGAGCTCATCTCCTCACGCAGCGAAGGATCAAGCGATGAACGGGAAAACAATTACGCATTCATCAGGAGGCCAATAGTCGGTCTAAGCTGTTTATTCTGGAGATGATCGGGCTGAAAAAGCAGGCTGTTGCTGCTCGCATGGAACAAATTGAAGAGCATGTCATTCAGCAAAAGGTCATCATCGAGGCTCTGGTAAAAGGGCTGCTGTCCTCAGAGTGCGCCTGTCATGTAGGAGAAGCATACGTCCCACAGCTCATAATTAACTTTGCTGCTGGATAAGGCTCCCTGCTGAGATAACTGACACAGATATGAGCGTAATCCCGCACCGACGTATGACTGCGGCACAGTCTGGCACATTCGTTTTTAAGTAAAACCGGACTGATCGAAGACATTTGTTTTGTTTTTTTTGTCATTCCTGTGTTTCTGAAGCATTACTGACTGAGAGAGGGTCCCCAGGCTGGAGCTGATAGGACGTCTGTGTCAGACAGAATGTAGCTGCACGCGCTGGAGGTGTTCTGATGGGTTTCAAACCCACACGCTTCCATCAAACATCTAAATCCAGACTTAATCCCGGAGCTATTGTTATGTGACATCTGCAATAACATGTTTGCATTATAATTTAATCATCGGTTTTATGTTTATTCCAGGACTGTCGAGCTGGTACAAACAGAAAAGCAGAATCAATAAGTCAAAAATAAGACGATGGTAAATTGTTTTCTTCCTTGAGAGTCTGAAATGAGAGATGATGGCATGCAGTCCACAGCATTCACACACGCACTTTAAGACTCTCATTCAAACATGAGAAAATAATAAACTTAGGTTGAACTCTTTTTTTTTTTTTTTTAAACTCTGTGTGCTCCTCATTTCTGTAGCCTGTAGCCAATAACTATGCACGTGTTTCCATGCAGATCTCATGAAGCATAAGCTGTACGTTGCTCCTTCTGTCGGGCCCCTGTTGTGTCACCCATTTAATGTATGTCAGAGTTTATGTTATTGATCTGTTGAAGAAGCTATGTGTAATTTTCCTCAAGTGCTGTGATACTTTTAAAGGAACCACCTTCAGCCGATTTGGATTCTCCTCGAGTGTGAAATTCGACTCAACCTCTGCAGCATTTGCTTTCAACGTGCGCTGCAGAAGGCTGAGCCCCGTGTCTTCAGCCCTGAACCGATCAGTGTCAACTAGTTTGGCAAGAAATGGGAAGAATAAATCAATTTGATAGCCCCAGGAGTTTATGATTTACAGATAGACTCTCTGACCTCTCTTTTTATGGGGCAGACTCTCTCTAGAATCAGAAAAACTTGACTTCACCCGCTCACTCTGCTACTCCCTGTCTCACAAATGCAGAATTTCTCTTACTTGAATCTTCATTTTAAATCACATGCAGCTGTTTTCCTGCTTGAACTTCTTTCAGCATTTAAATTACCCGAACTTTATGGCATTTTAATGCTGCTGTGATAGATGTTTTGCTCTAAACTACAAATGAATGGAAAATGGTGAACGATTGAGGGAGCACTCAGCCAGAGAGGGTCACTCTTAACTATTCACAAACACACTAGGATGACAGGGCCAGTGCCCTGTGGGTGGAAGCGCTTTGTTCGACTCACAACGCCTGTGCATAAACTGGTCTTGCCTTTATCTGTCCTAAGAGGAATTCTTTTTTTTTTTTTTTTTTTAACAATGTTGCGCACTGTTAACGCCAGTCTGCACCTCAGAGCAGCGGTCCCCAACCCCCAGGCCGCGGACTGGTACTGGACCGTGGGTCATTTGGTACCGGGCCGCACAGAAAGATTAAATAACTTACAATACTCTTTTTTAATTATCTGAAACTGAACAATGTTTTGTTTGTTTGATGGCTTACTATGGATGCATGTTTATAATTGCATTTAGAAAATACAACAGTTTTCATGCCGGTAATGTTCTTTTGGTGCATTTTTCTGCCACACCTTAAAGTTTGGTCCCTGAAAATGCTGTCTGATTTAAAACCGGTCTGTGGCCCAAAAAAGGTTGGGGACCGCTGCCTTAGTGTATGATTGAAGCAATCACAAAGCTGCTTGCACAGTCAATCAATAATTAATAATTTAATATGATTTAACAGTAAATTGTAGTCCGTAATAAGGTCGTAACTAGGAGATGAAACCCTGTTCTTAACATTCAGGCCAACACTTTTTAGGATTCTCATATGGTGAGTGAAATAGTAAGTTGTTATAAGGCTTAAAATAAGGCTTAAAAGAATCCATTACATTGGGGGAGTACAACAGGTTATTTAAAACAGCTTCCAGTTAAACCCTGTTTGACTAGTCAAAGCTGAGAAGTAGGTTGATGACAGAAGCCTTTAATTAGAGGACCTTATTTACAATCTTTATTTAGTGTCATGTGCATTATATACAATATTTTCCCATGGTTCTGTGAATTCTAGAGTACAGTCACAATAATCAGAACCTCACTCATTCAGTAAACTACACTAAAGTGGAATTTAAAAAAAGAAAATGGTCTAACATTGTATGTAATCTAACTCAGAAAACCTATTTTGCTTAAATGGTTCCAGATGAACTAGTAAATCCAGCTACGTGATTATAATTCGTCCTGCGTAAGCCAGCAATGAACAAAAGCAGAAAAATGTCTTGTGCTCCAGATGGCAGTGAACGTTTACTTTAGGTGCAGGGAAGTATATTCTGGCGAGGACCTGGAGGCTCTCCAACACTTTTTAGACCTCAGGGCTTCACTAGTACTCAATTTCTACTGTATGTGACTAACTTGGCCCTGACCAGAAATTATTTCCTCTTCAATGAACAGTTGTACCTCGAGTCCCAGGGTGTGTCCATGGGCTCTGTTTTGGTCCTGATTATGCTAATCTCTTCATGGGATACTTGGAACATTATTCTGTATTTAATAATAACAACCTCTTTTCAGAATATATCCTCTTATATAAATGCTACATAGATGACTGTTTTCTTCTGTGGAGGGACCCATTATCTAAACCTGATCAGTGCGTGTCACATCTCAACAACATGTCCCCATGTTCACTGTAGAACATAGGTGCCCAGGAGGTTTTGAAAAAAAAAGACAAAAAAGCTCGCAACATGGATGTCTGTCAGCCCCCCACTCACAATCTTGTCAAAAAACACTCGGTCATCTGTGCCACCACTTACTCTCCCCTGAGCAAAGATACCAAAAATGTCATCAGGAAACACTGGAATGTTCTTTCTGCTGATCCTGTTTGAAAGAAGATATTCTCTGACTCCCATCTTTGCCCATTACAGAGCCAGAAACGTAAGGGACTACGTTGTACGTGCTGACACCTACGTCCAACATGTTCCTGTCCAGAGGAGTCTAGATGGAAAGACCGGCTTCTTTCCATGCCGCAATTGCTCAGCATGTGAGAATTCTAAAAAGATGAGCGCTTTTACCAGCCATGTAACTTCTAGAAAATACAGCATCAGACAGTGCTTTACATGTACATCAACTAAAGTCAAATACCTTCTTTCATGCCCACGTGGTCTTCAACACAATCAGACCTGTCAAAACTCGTACCACTGAACACAAAAGTGCCATAAAGACGAATGATCAAGTCATCTGTTACTCACCATTTCAATGAGGCCGGTCATTCTGTTTCTCTCATGTTTTTTGTAGTGTGTCCTCCATGATCCCTCTAATTACCTGTCGCCTCCCTCGTGCTGGGATCGTTCCAATTGGCTGCCCCGACAGTCTATATAAAGACTCAAGGAACGGTATGCCACTTGATGATGGTCTAGAACTGAAACATTCACTCGTTCTTTGTTGCTTGCTACACATTTTTGTTTGTGCACTTAGTACTATGTGAATAAAGTTTTGTTTTTTTGTATTTCGCCACCTTTTTCCTGAGTACGGCCCTCCTTCCTTTTTTTTGAATAAGCCAACAATATGAAGTGTGTTTTACACACAAATGTGTTTTATTTCTTCCCACAGATTTTTATTTTCATTTTGTCATCGTCGTGGCGACGTATCCACCACCTGCTGCGATTGATACAAATAATGTCTGTCCTCTACCTGAACCTTGCCACGTGCATGCCGGAGAATGCCTATCATCCAGCCTCTGCAAAAATGTGAAATACAGCGAATGGGACATAAAACTGCATTTTCCCTCATGGCACACGGGCTGCGGGCTACATATTTACACAAACAGGGGGGTCATAAAAGCAGCTCTCTGGAGTCATTCGTGCTCAAGGCAAAGCGCTATGAAGGAAGATTTATTTGGCTTCATTACGTTTGCATGGCGAGGCTGACGCCGCCATCATTCCTCTCAGATGCTTTTCTGAACCATTACACCTCATTACATATTGATCCTGTTTCCAACAATGATAATGTCCCATTTATTTCCATCGTTTTTACTTGTTTATGCTTCAAGCGTTCCTGAAACATACTGGCAGATGACAGTCAGGTGTATATTTGATTTGAGCAAACGTGACAGTGAAAGTGGATATTTAAAAAAAAATCTGCAGTTCTTGAGAGAACTGGTGATGCGTCCAGAGGGTATTTCACCCAACCAGAACCGTGACATCTAACATCACCATGGCAACAGAGAATTAAAAAATAAATAAATGAATGAATAGGATCATAAAAATCCAATCATCATCTGAGTGTACATGTTCTGGAGTGCATATAAGTGCCTCCATCCATCCATCCATCCATTTTCTTTCGCTTTTCAAGGGCCGGGTCGTCTAAGCAGGGACATCAAGGCTCCCCCCTCTCCTGCAGTCAAACCAAGGCATCATACAGTAATTCTGTTGCAAATGGATTCGAGAGGTTCACTGTTTTTCTTTTTCATTCTTTATCGCCACTATTTCTGCATGACCGGTCAACATTTTTCTCCCCCCAAAATGACTGTGGATTCGCTGGGTTAATATGAATTTCCTTTTGTCCATAGTTACACATCACGCACATTTTCATATTTGCAGTCCCATACTAAAAATATCCTTCCACCTGTAAATTTCCTGGCACAGGAGTAAATTGGTTTATTCGCTAAAGCAACTTTATTTATGGCATGCTCTCCCCACTCTCTGCTCTTCCCATCACTGGGTGCATATGTCCTAGTCTTTGATTTATTTGATGCTTTTTTTTTTAACACTTCTGTTTTTGCAAGCATGGAATTTCCCTCCGGTATGATTAATGTTTCATCTCGTCTCTGTTTAACATAAACCGGTTTTACTCCATTCTCTCCTAAAAGCACCCATTGCTCATTCCTTTTTCCCAGAACAGAATGATCACCCAGAAATGCAACTTTTTTTTTTTAGAAAAGAAGAATCCCATTTTTTCTGCTGTGTTGCTATTAAATACTGCAGGATGAAAACAGCAGCTGATCATTGTTTGTACTGTTAGTACTAATGTGTACGCATTTCTGCCTTCCCTTACTTAAAATAGCATGTAATTATCATTCTGAAGGTGATCTAAGGTCATCTTAGTATCACTTTGTGGCTTTTCTCAGGACTGGCAGACAACAGGGTAACACAATAGACAAGTTACTACACACAAAACAGGACACACAGAGAAATAGATACACTGACAAGCACACAAGACATTCCCTAAGTCCATACCCGAACCTTAAATGTCATAATTGCTTAGCTCTAAACTCAATTTTATCCTAAACCTTAAAACCAGATCATGAATCCTCAAACAGACCTTTGTAGTTGTGAGAAGCAGCTAAAATGTCCCCACTTTTGAGATGAAATTCATATATTGGTACGCTCTGTGTAACATGCACAGGATCACACAACGATGAAGTGCAGTACATTAGCATTAGGGGTTCCTCAAGGGGGACTGGAAGATTCCAAAATCTGTTAGTACTGTATTTCTTCACAGTGTAACTGCAGCCAGATGGACCCACAAAATGAATTGCTTGTGCGCTCTTTTTCCCGTTTGCTTTTGTTCAGGTCTTCTGAGGGCGCACCAGCGAATTTACTACAGACCTTAGCCCTGCATAGGATTTTTACTTTTAAGGTGATCCATGATCAAAATACAAACAAACAAAGAAACAAAACAAAACAAGAGCAGATGAACCAACTACAACAAGAACAAAACAGTTTTTTCATGCCCACACAACAGCAATGCTGCCAAAAAGTCCATCAGCCAGCTAACGAGGCCATGTTCAACACTGTTGTTGGACGCTGGTCTCTCTGGTAAAATATAGGCCTGGACACAATTAAAAGCAGAAGGAAAAATCAATAAAACAAGTCGAACAAAGGAATTAAAAAACCTCGAGATGGTTAAGCAATCCATAAAGGATCTAAATGATCAACTCTACTGTTTAAAAGTGAATCCTTTACAATCCTCTCCAGGCTTTTCATGACTAATAAGTTAACGGATCTGTAGTCCTTTAATGACTTTGGGCAAATAGCAACAACCTCTCACTGCTTTATCAATACTTATACAATGTTCCACATTGACATTGGCATGAATGACAACGACATGAGTGCAGTGACAACCTCTCCGTGGTCCTTCTCACTGCCACAGGGGTGAGGTTCCTGTCTGAGGCCTCCTGACTCGTCTCTCGCTTTTGCGAAGCTAATGAAATGCGGGCGAGCACAGGATGTCAGAAAGTAAGTGATGAATCTGCTCTGCAGAGACCTGCCATCCATCATCAAAGTTCCTCTCCGCCTGCAGAGGCCTCGCAGGAAGCCCCCGGTCGGCTCTCCTCTGATTAACGATCTGACTGATGCATCTCTCCAGGATTATGTCTTTTGACTGTGTCATCTCTTTGTTATTGCTGCTGCGGGCTTACTGTGATTAGATCACGAACTCGTTTTTTAATATGCTGTCACGGTGGGATGTATTTGATTTCGCTTAAAGAGGAAATCAATCATGAAAGGGAATGCAGGTACAAAACACAGTTTTAGAAAAGGAAAACCTCTATGTCGTGACATATTTACTCTAGATCAGCAACCTTGTTGTAATAAAGGTCATGTGGGAATCACTTCCCTTCTCTAAACCACACTTTATATTTGTCTTTTTTATAAAACAGAAGCAACGACTTGCATGCCAATTTACTAGATAACCATTGTTTTGCATCAGAGAAAAAAAACCTGACAGCGGGGAGTTTTGCAATTACATTTATCTGAAATTGTCCGTTGCTTTGCACAATGAAAAGTAATTTTGGCCAGCCGAGATTTGCAGCAGCTGCCGCAGCCACCGAATTTCAATTGGGCTTGAGACGTGTGCACGAAACACTCAAGTTATGAGAGAAGCTGTAGCCCAGACTGGATACTTGCTGGTCCGACCGTTGTTGGACATTTTTTTCTGAAAGAAAACCTACACACACAGATTAGAGGTTTCTATTTGACTCACACCACCCACTGGAACACAAGATAGGTGTCATCAAAACTCTACAACATAGGGCCAAAGAAATACCCACCACGACCCGGGGGAAAAGAAGGAACAGGAACATTTAAAAACAATGCTCAAAACATGCGGTTATCCAGACTGGGCCTCCACCAAGACCTCCAAGAAGAGAGACGCCAGCAGGGAGGAGGAGAGAAATAAATGTCACAGCATTTCTATCCCCTCTCTGTCCGGAGTGTCAGAAAAATTCAGTACCTCCAGAAACTGCACTACAACCTCTCCAACACACTCGGTCAAAAACTGGTACACCTGAAGGACAAGACAATAAGACACAATCAAAGCAGTGTTGTCTATGCCATACAATGCCAGGAGGAACACAGGGATTTGTACAAACTGGACACTCCTTTGAGGACAGTCAAGTATGTGTAATGGCCAGAGAAGATCGGTAGTTTAAGATGGGTGTCAAAGAAGCCATCCACATCAGGTTGGAAAACCATCTTTAAACAGAGGTGGTGGACTGAAGCACTTGCCATCACTCACATACAATGCCGTCCTCCGCTCCTTTCGTCAACAATCCAAATGTTCACACCATTTCACGAGACCTGGTGACCCATCGCCATGTGACCCTGCAGACAAAGGGGAAGCACCCAAAGTGAAACTTGGTCAATGATCCTGCCAATGACTCTCAGGTGACCACCCAGATCATTAGCATGCTAATGGTGCACATGGGCTATATTTTTAAGTTCTGGCTCCAGCATTTTTAGAACTGAAGAAGCCTTCGGGAGAGGAGGCCAAACATTTTGAAAAACCTAACCAAGTCCAATTGCACACACAGATCTACCCTTGGATAACGATGTCCTGGATGAATGAGAACCTACACAGCGATGTATCATCTCATTCACTGACACAATTTTGGCATGATTCCGGATTCTGATGCAGCAGTTATTGGAAGTTGTCTCAGGTCTGGATCTTACCATGAATTAAGCAAGTCTACTCCAATAATGATGTCTTAAATTCTGTTAACAGTAAGCTCAGATTTTATATGGATTCCTGAAATTAATAGATGGTGTTCTAATTCAGAATGTGATCGCTAGGGGGGTACCACCTCTGCTTACTGGAGGAAACAAACAAAATCAGACATTTTGTTATGTAAGAAAATGTAGTCAGTCTCTAGCTGGAAGCGTAAGTTTTAAAGCAGTGATACTAGCATCTACTTCCCCAATCAACAAATGTAAAAACAAATGACAATACATGACAATTAATTAAGACATTGATAAATGATTATTATGAATGAGTAAGATTATAAATGTGCACGGAACTTAACGTTAATTATGATAATATGAATGTACTGATTGGAGCATATATGGCGGTGAGAAATTTGTGGGGTTGAATTGTCCTAGTTAAACCTAAATCCTATTGTCAAATTTGCATTTTTAATCATATTTGAGACCCCAGTTGTGACCCGAAGAGCAGTTGAGCTTTTGGTCCTACTTTTGAGCAGGTGACTCCGTTTCTCTCGGCTTTTCAAAGAAATCTGGTCACAGAGTTCTGTCTAATTGTTGGACTATCCACTCCCGCGGGGTCTGTTTCTAGTCAAGTAATAAAATGAAAGATAAAGAGTGCAGTGTGTCGGTGTAAATCTTGGTTCGTGTGTGTGTATGTGTGTGTGTGTGAGTGTGGGTATACACGATTACATAAGTTTATATTGCTTATTATATATGAAAAGAAAGAATGAAAGAATAAGAATAGCCCACAATGCTAACTCAGTTACATCCAGATGTTGATTCGTCTTTGTCTGTTAGTCTATTGAGGACATCACTATCCATTGTTCCGACGATGAACGGATATTTGCATGTTGCCTTTGTGTCCTTCCATTCAACTTCTTCTTATCTCGGTAAGTGGGTCTGCAGGGTGATTTCCACACATTAAACCATCGGGATGCTGAAAAAGAGGTTTTTCAAACCGAGCAACAAAAACCATTAGCACATTCCCGGGAGGATGGAGAAGGGTTTACCATAAGATTTACCATCCTCCCCGTAGGTGGTCAAAGAGTCTGAATAGATAGTCATCTGTAACAACTGGTGTCTGGGTACGGTAGATTCACAGGAGACGTCCGGTACATTCCATTACACCTGACATGATGTTGGTGTAGGGGAGGGGTAGCTAGGGACGGGGTGCTTTGGGGGGGGGGGGGGGGGG
>BJFM01003006.1:19564-34011 GCA_016586285.1 Arothron firmamentum
CACACACACACACACACACACACACACACACACACACACACACACACACACACACACACACACACACACACACACACACATGCACACACAGGTCTGAAGTAAGCCTGAGGCAATAGAGAGGTTAAAGTACAGAACACACCAAGCTTCTGCCTGATGCTATCGCTTCAGAAAGAAAAATAAATAATTTTCTTGAATCTGAAGGACTTAGAATTGTTGGGCTAATGGCGGCACGCAAATATGTGACAGTCAAGTGTGTGTGTGCGCGCGGACACACAAGCTCAACCTCGGTTCCTGATTAATAAGAACACCGCCAGAAGCATTTAACAGCACTTTATTATTCAGTTTGATTATCTGGAGGAAATGATCGAGTATTAGAGCTTTTAATGACTTTGGCATTCCCTCATGGATTCCTGGCTAATGGGGATGCTTTTTATCATTACTGCTCTAACTTGGTCCAGAATCACAGTAGCATGCCAATGCAGTGCTCTCTCTGTCTCTCTCTGTCTCTCTCTCTCTCTCTCTCACACACACACACACACACACACACACACAGACAGACACACACACACACACACACACCCTTATTTCTATCTTTGTGAGGACTTTTCTAGACATAACACTTGCCCGAACCATGACAACTGACCTTTATCCTAACCCTAACCTTAACCTAAACCCAATTCTAAGTCAGAAGCCTTAAACAGCCCTTTCTAGTTTTGAGGACCATAAGGACATTTCCAAAAATGTCCTTATTTTGCTAGTAAAATGAGGATTTTGGCATCAGTACAAGAACACACGCACACACATGCACACGCACACGCACAAACATGCACTGCTACTGAATTAAAAAGTTTAAACAAGCTTCGTATCATTTGAGAGCAGATCCCTGTGGGCAGATTCCTGTGGGCACATTCCTGTGTAATAAAAATATGTTATATGTTAAATCTACAATTTTTTCAATGTTTTGAAAGTAAGCATTAAGTATTCAATAAAAAAAATTCCATATAACTGAAAATTATTCCAAAGATAATCATATGATCAAAGTTATTTTGTTATTACAGGAAATACAGGAAAATCCTGAGTTATAAATTACATACAATACATGACGATACACATTGGGCTTATGAGTTTAAAATACTGTAAATACACCCTCTGAAATATATCAGATGGATAAAATGAACTTTCTCTGATTCTTCTTATCTTTGACAAAGCTGAGCAGTAGAAACAAGGGTAACATCTGAGTGATTTTACAGCCATTAGGCATTTAGTTAACAAACCTGTGACGGTTTAGCTGATAATCTTAAAACTGTCATATGACGGATTGTACAGATGCTACTCTGTAAAATCTTGCTCGGATTCACGGGGTCCTCGTGTGTTGATGGCCGAAAGGTAAAAAGGTTAATGCTACCGTCGCTCAACGCCATGTCAAAGCACGAATTAATGTGACACATCGGTGACACTGGTCTCCTAGACGGAGGTCGAAATCAATTTTCAACGTGCGGCAGCTTCGTCTGACCCATGGCAGCCAAGCACATCAAACCCCTCTCTGCGCTGCCAGAAGAGTGTGTGAAATCCCTTCAGAGCACGAGACTCGAATAAATCTGCATTAGCGGATTAGCCACTGTTTAAACATGGCTTCCTCTCTTCGCCACTAATCTGTCGATGTGGGGGTCTGTGAGCGGCACAACGTTGAATTTCAATATGTCTGTGTTTGGATGGCGAAGCATTGGTGTTTGTAACAATGAGACTCTTTAATTGTGTACTTGTAAAGGGTGAGTTTTTGTGTGGTTTAGCTGTAAAGGGTGTTTTCTTTTCCTCGTCCTTTTTTCCTTTTCTCGTGTCACGTTGTGGAAAGCAATAAATCATTTCGTACATGGATGTGACATGAAAAAGCTGACTGAGATACAACGGCAATTACTGTGAGTGTCAGAATACATTCCTGTTATAAACGAAGATGTTGTTTTATATTACTTTACACACTGTTTCTCTGTATTTCCTCTCTTGCTGCCGGTGCTGCTGTGTCATTCTGGCCTGCTGAATTATTAACATTTTGAATCAGATGGATCCCAGGGAAGCTGTAATTTAATTTGATTAAACACAATTCAAGAATCCGCTCAGTCAGTTACAACTGTTGTAAGATTGGAATTGACAAGGGCAGATCCAGACATTCAACCAGAAGCCTCAGTGTTGAGATGGTGGTGAAATCAACACTTTTCCTGCTCCCCCGTGCTTCTCATGGCTTTTGCACATGTTGTTTGCACATGTCTGTAAAATGTTAACGTTTCTAAATCTCGTTTCTCCTATTGACAGATCTGGAAGCGAAGTAGCTTTTTTTTAAAAAAAAAATTAAAACAGCTCAGGTACCAATGGGAAGAGTCAGAAAGTATTCATTTAATCTGTTTATGTTGTCCTGGCACTAGGGAATGTTCAGAGCTTTCATTTTGTAATATGACATTTAATATTGTCATGGCTTATAATTAATGGAGAAATGTGAAGAAATGAAGAAAATGTGATATATAGCTTCCCATTAATGATGTGGACTCAGACTGACTAAACAAAATACAATGTTTTGTTCCAGATTGTACTTCCTGAAAGATTCATAATGAATCCATCTTGAAAAACTGTGTGTGTGTGTGCGTGCGTGCGTGCGTGCGTGTGTTTGTGCGTGTGTCTTCAAGGACCTCCAGCCTGTCGTCAGTTTGGTTGAAGGGTGGGAGGAGATTGTCTCTGACTGGTGCAGAGAGAGGAAGTCTGTTTGACAGCGTGAGCAGCATCACCGTGACATCTGTGACACGCTAAGTACATGATGACAACCACATCCAGAAAGATCTGTCATCTCAATGAGCAGGACTGTGTTTCTCTCTCTCTCTCTCTCTCTCTCTCTCGCTCTCTGTGTGTGTGTGTGTGTGTGTGTGTGTGTATTCAGTGTCTGCTTTGACGAATGTGATTAGCTGCAGTCGTATGAATGCGTTCTCATGTGTCTTGAGTGTAAACAAACACAATAAAGCCTGTGGTGTAAATGTGTCCTACGTCAATCGTCTCTTGCCAGAGTCGAAGTGCTGGGGCTCCATTAATATTGACACGGCGATTAGTGAATTCTGTGTTCAGCGCAAACACACACACACACGCAAACACACAATCATTTAATGCAACAAAGAAATTATGAGCTCATCTTTTTGTAGTAGCGGCTGATATCACATGTTGCGAGAATGTTTATTTTGTTCCTTGTGACATTGGGGATTTAAATCCAGCTCTGAAATTGAGAATGTTCTTCATCCTGTTCACATTATTCATCCTTTATTGTTCAAGAAAAATCATAATAATAATCTTCAAACGTCAATGAACTTCTCCATTATTGAGTCATGGTCAGACTTACACATCTGGTGATTTTATTGTCTTTTTCTTTTTAAAACGGGTCAAACTCTAAGGTTGTTCAGGTCTGAACTTTGACTCACCCCTTTCAAGAACTTTTCGCTGCATTGCCTTTCACCATTTCTCTGTAATTTTCTGTGCTTGCTTTAGATCGTTGTATCAAAAGGAGATCTATCTTGTTACTCCCTCAGAGTAAACTTATGTTATTTGATGTTCTCCTTCACCTTTCTTCTTCTGGTACAGTCACTCAGTTTCTAAGGACAACCTGCTCCAGGTGGACCCATGACATATCTGCCATATTTCCTCCATGTGTTAATGGTGAAGTTAAAAGAACTCCAGGAGATTTTTTATTTTTTTTTATAGCAGGAATACTGATTAATTATGAGTGAACTGGAACGCGCACGTTTCTTTACATTAAAACCACTTGATAGAGGATCACTCACAGGTTACCCACATCACTTTTTACTGTGTTGGAGGGGAAAGGCAGAAAAACCCATTTCTCCACTGCTGCTCTTGGTATGCACCACAGTGTGGTAACACTGTAATAGGGGCTAATGAGCCATTATCAAGGGAGACAATGTGCTACCCAGATGTGGTGCTGACATTGATGGCTGAGGCAAAGGTAGCCACAACAAGGCACTGGACCACACATCACACAGAGAGAGTGAAAGGAAGAGACTAATTAATTATTGACTCTTAGTTCAATGGCAATTAGACTTGCTTGTAATCTAGCCGCTCCACTTCATGCCATTAGTCTCTACTCCTACCTTGAATTAAAAAAAAATAAAAACCCTCACAATAAGAAAATGAAACGTAACGAAAAAGTTAAAATAAACCGACTAATAAATCTGAATTTTAAGATCTGAAAGTCAGTTAAGGACATATGATGGCTGATTGAGTTAAAAAATAAAAATAAATGAATTAATTGGAAAAAAAAATCAGTGACAATCTTTCCAACTGGCGGTGTTTTACACTCCAAAAATTTGTTGAAATGCAAAATAACCTTCTCAGTGACACACTGTCTTTAGTGTCATCTAAAACACTGTGACTGCATGAATATCTGTCGTGGTACATCAAAAACACCCCAGTAATGTTGAGTTTGGGTAAAAATCCGAGGTGTAGATCTATGATTGTCTGTGTTTGCAAAAGCAAAAATCTAAATACCTAACTATTACTGCAGAGGTGAATGCATGGTTCAGTTTAGTTCAGGTTAAGAAATATTCAAATACAAGGCTCAAACTGACATTAAGTGCATGCATTGTGTTCCAGGTGGAATCAGAATAAAGAACTTAATCCTGCACAGACAGATTTCGCAGAAATGAAAGACATTTCCACTTATGTCAACTTCTGTCATCATTAACCCATATTTACGCAGTTTTAATGTGTGGTAAAACACGTGCAGAGTTGTTTAAATGTTTATTTTTGCTTAAAATGCAGCTATTTTACTGTTGTTTAAGGTTGAAAATGTCCAAACATAGAATTGATTTAGACTCCAGGACGAGTCTCTTATTACCTGGTGATGAAAATTTCAACTCCTGGAAGCATCATCACTATTATGATAGGAATGTGAGGAATAGACAGCGTTTTTGTTTTTGTTGTTGTTGTTGTAGTTATTCCCCATCTCTGAGGGGGTGGAGCTGTCAGCCACAACTGCATCCCTTGTAGTTTAGTTGTTCACGCCTTGAGTCTTGTGTTTCCGAGCTCAGGCATGAGCGATATCCTGTGATATCATCTGAACCATTCGGTCCACACCCGTCAGCATTTAAATGGCCTAAATCAACTGTGTGTGTGTGTGTGTGTGTGTGTGTGTGTGTGTGTGTGTGTGTGTGTGTGTGTGTGTGTGTGTGTGTGTGTGTGTGTGTGTGTGTGTGTGGACTGTTTGACGGTTAAGACTTATGCCTTTAAGGTTGGGGATTTGGGTTTGGTGTAAAGGTCAAGGGATAAAGGTTAAGGATTAGTTCAATCACGCGCATGTGTGTGTGCATTTTTTTCAGTCCCACTGAAGTGTCTAGGCTAGCCACCTTTTACTAACCTGACAGAAAATCTTTTCAGCAGATGTATTTAAGCCTGAGTTTGGCTCAGTCCTCCAGTGGAAAATAACTGGAACCGGTAAACATATGTGCAGCCTCTGAAGACCCATCAAGGGAACTGGTAATTACCTAATAAGTCTCCTGGAACATAATGTAATTAGATTTTTTTTTTGTTCCCAATTGAATATGAACTAGCAACAACAACAACAACAACAACAACAACAACAACAACAACAACAACAACAACAACAACAACAACAACAACAACAACGCGGTCTACATCAATATCTTCCAGTATGCTGGTGTAGGTTGTCAACCACACAGGTCACAGTGACATAGTGCTTCACACCAGATTGACAGGATTTTTATGGAAAATGTTGGAAGATGTTTCACCATTTGTTTGGATAAAAGGCATCCTTTTTTGAATTCAGGAAATGAGAAAGCCTTTCAGATGAGCAACATTTACCTTACTTTCATTTCATGCAAATAAGGTAATCTCTGATAATCTCTGATGAACAAGATTTTAGCCCTAGGCATGGTACTGGTGCTTCTCTTGGAGCAAAAAAGGGGGGAAAAAAGCATTGAAATCAGCCTGGGACTCTTCAGGGAAGAATGAAGTAATCTCATTTGAGATGTATTAAACGGTGAATCTGCTATTTAATATTTACTTTACAAAGGTGAGTTCTCTGAGGGACAGGGACAAACAACAACAAGAAACAGTTATAAACAGTCATAATGAAGTGCTTTATATATTTTTGCTTTTCTGTTTTTTGTTTGTTTGTTTTTTTGGCAGATTGCCGAGTCATCAGACAGGTTTAATCAGATTCTTTGCTCCTGATGGGAGTTTTCCTTCCTCAATCTCGTCGAAATAGCTGTCAGTCCAGACAGTTTCTCTGTTATGTGACCAGTGACTTTCTGATCCATCATTGCTGGTCTAAATTAGCTGGGACTCTGAGAAGGAGCATTTCCTTTGCTGTAAGTGCATTTGTGCCATTATCCAAAAGAAGGCTGGATATTCTGGAGTTTGCATTGTAAGATTGCTGATTTCCATTTATACTGCAAGAAAAATGCAAGCAAACGAGTCAAGGGAAATTAGAAGTGAGAGAAGCCAAAAGTGGTTCCAGGTGGTGCACTGTGATTTGAACATGGGTGGAATAATTGGATGTATTATGAAATGATAAAAGATTCACTTTAGGCGCTATGCAGGAAATGGGCTGAGAGGGGGTGTTTGTTCTGTGCCCGTTGATGTGCAAATCAGGTAGTGGCTCCAGGAGGATGTGGAAGCCTGCCTTACAGAGTACTAAGTGCTTATGTGACAGTTCATTTTGCAAGGAGCTGGCAAATAATGTTCTGTCTGACTTGAAGTTGTAGTATTGCTGCACCTACCGCCACTGAAGGTTGTGGGAGACTCTAAATTGCCCATTGGTGTGAGCGTGAATGGTGAGTTCCTGCCTGCCTCTCACCGTTTCTGCTGGGATAGAAATAGTTCTCATTTTTTTGAAAATTAAAAAAAAAAAAAAAAATCACATGGTCTAAGTAAGGTTCTTTATAATCTCCTTTTAAGTCAGGTGTAAAGTTGTCGTGTGGATTTACTGTGGTTGGTTTTTAATTGCAAATGATCTATCTAAAGGGTATCATTAAAAAGCCTGAAAGTAATAACAGCAATAATAAGAAGAAAGACTTGGGGGGTTACTTGTGTCTGTATATCATTTAGCATCTCTGGTTTGTGAGGAATTTATCATGCATTATTAAATCTGGTCGGTTTTAAAGTCATTCTGGAATGCTCATTACCAGGTGATACATCGCAAATTATTTATTAACCTAATTGTGTGCCTTCTTTCCAGAGTTGGTCCAACAAAAAAGCATGTGTGGAAAGTGGAATATCTGTGGAAAGTGGAATATCGGTGGTGCTTGTTCCACTGTCACATTTAATAAGCCTGTAAAAAGACTTATTAGATGTGTAGTAACCATGTAACAACAAGTTGTCCATAATGGGCATGAATCCACTGGAGTTTGTGGCATTGTCACGTTCCAGAGGTATTTGTTCTCCTGCCATGTTCTGATACTGTTATCTTCAGCGCCACTTCAGTTGCACGATTTCGCAGTCTAATATAAACAATACCTTTGATGTGGGCTCCCGTATAAATAATGCACGTCTAGAACAAGTGCACAGGGGGATTGCGAAAAGGTCGGCGAGAGTTTACGTGGCAATACACAGCAGATGGAGGGCAAAATCAAGAGTGAATAATTTAAAAGGAAAACTGGTGTCAGCAGGGGTGACACAAGGACGTTTGGGAATTAATTAGGTTTACCGATCGTGTCTGTCAGCAACGCTGATGCATCTTCAGGGGATTCTTAATCTGATTGAAGCCTCCAGCCAGCTTTGTTAAATGCAATGTTCCTTCATAAACGCCACCAGACACGTGGCTGATGAAATGAGGGAGGGTTTGCCTAATGGCCACTTATCAAGCTGTAGTGGCAAAAGCTAAAGTTACGTCAATAAAAGCGCTTGAAATTATTGAAGCAGCTGTGGTTGGCAGATGGAGATCAGTGTCACTTCATTAAATACCTCATCTACTGTCCTGTCTCACATGTTTGTCACATCCAGTGTGTAGCTTCGTGACATCTGGCTGCAGTGGAACTGCAGGGAGAGCTGGTTTCTGCATGTGTACCTACATGATTTCATACCAGGCGTGTTGCCCTCCGCTTTAGACCACAACAGCAGCAAATATTCCTGGCACACGTCAAGTTCTTTGATGTTTTACGAGGCTGCTGGCCGGGGGGGCTTGTTCGCAGTTTGAGCTAAAGGCACAACAAGGGCACCCGTCATTTGATAGTACACCTATCGGGCTCTCTCCTCTCCCAGCAGTGTGTGTCAAAGAGAAGCCCTTAAGAGATGGAGGGCAGGATGGGGGGAGGGGGGGCATTCATCTTTTACCTCTACACTGTTTCGGTAATGACAAGAGCTACAAGGCGACAATGGAAGCCCGGCACTGTGAAAGGTTGACTGAAGGTGCTTTGTGTTCAGGGTTGATGGTTTCTGGTTTATCTCACAGCCTTTTTTAATTCATTGGACAGGAGATCTAATGTAAATCCCAAAGGGAGCCAAACAAAAGCATCCATCAAGTGTGTGATACTTACATAGATATTGACAGAGTCAAACAAATCTACTGTTGAATGGACAGCATTTTATTTTGTTTGATATTCTGAATTGTGAGGGAATTGTGTAATAAAGACTGATGTTTTTATTTTGACCTTGTGAAATGTTCCAGCATGTCCTTCCAGTAAATAAATGTCCTTAGAAGTTTTAAATACTGCCAGTTAAGATCTTAGGGAAAAAAAACAACAAAACACTAAAACTTACCAGTAGCCACTGAAAGGATGATAATGGGCAAAGTAGGGATTCTGCACTAACGGCAACATCAAAGACATCAATAAATGTTGTAATAAAGAATGTATAACCAGGTTCAAATCAGTAAACGCTAAGGCCTGACATCTAAAAGAAGGTAAAATCCCTGGCTTAGGCAGCTCATATAACATTTCTCCTCTTAATCACACTTTCAACGATGTGCAGCCAGGTTAGCATGACCACATCTATACTGTTATTTATCAGCTATACTGCAGGTCATCCTACACTTAATGACACTGAGTCAATATCAATCGGCTCCTTTTTTGCTGAGCTCATATGTCTGCTCAGTTTGTTTTTGAAGGGAAGATCTGCCAAATCATGCCGGGTAGCTGGATAGTTGACGTTAGCGTCATGTAGCAGTCTCCTCTGACAATAATCTCTGCATAATAATCGTGACCAGCCCAGCAAACAAAAAAAGAAAAGAAAAAATAAATAAATGGGAGATGAGGGCAAAGAAAGGTTTATTTTTAAAGACTGGACACTTATATATATAAAGTATAGTAGTTAACCGTGATTATACAGCACGCTCATTGGTCGCTCATTGATCGCATGTTTTTATTGGGATATTAAATACAAACTCCTCTTTGTCTTCCGGTCGCCACCACCAGGGGGCGACTGTCCAAGCTAGTCCTGCCTGCTTTTGTAACTTAACCATGCGTTTTTGACCCTAAAGTGAAATATGCAGGAGGTTAAACCGGGACGTGTTTCTGCTGCAAATGCAGCTTCCTTCGAACCACAATTCATTCCAACATGCTCCAAAGGCTTTATTTCTAATAGTCTGCTTATTAAACTGGGCTGTAATTGACATTTCTGCTCCTGCATAAACTCGCACCAGCGTAATGTTTATTTTGCTGAGCTGTGCCATGTGTCACAGAGTTCTCACTTAACTTGAATTCAGATAACACATGAACACCACACAATAGATCCATAGGGTTTACATAAGGTCTTGTGCAGCACTGCACCACAACTTCGCATTTATGTTAAGATACAGCTTCCCAGAGAAACAAATGATTAAACAGATGTGCTTAATTCATTAAACATTTCATATGATTTGTGTCCTGAATAACATTCCATTTGAATTGGCAGAGAAAGAGATCCAAGGTTAGATCTCTGTAGTAACTGGACTTGTATAGGTTTGTGTGTCTTAAACAAGTCCAAGTTGCACACAAAGATCTAACTTTGGATATCTATGACCTGGATGAATGAGAACCTACACAGACAGAAAAAGAGATCTATCTCTTGAGCATTTATGTAGAGTCAGGATGCTGCGTGTCGTCTTGCTTTTCTTCTCTCAACTGTTCATCCGCTCTGGTGCACTGTCAGCTACTCCTGCAACTCAGGGAAAAAGCCCGGCAGCGTCGACATCATGTGGAAGGCTTTGCAAAGGGTGTCAGCGGGGAGCTTGTGATCTCCCAGAAGAAGATTTAAACTCCGCGCTGCTTAATGTGTTTCTGAAGAGGCAAGCATTTCCACCCGGAGATGATGTAGATGGCACCTACTGTATATGACGTGAGTATGTAAGGAGGGAGGTGTTGACGCTGCAGGAAATCACCCGAGACAAGCGGTGATAGACTCTTCAGCAAATAGTTCCCGAAGGTACCCAACAGGTGAGGAAAAGCTAACTCTTCATCTTTACCCATTTATGCAAGGCATGGCTGTGATCTGAGCCTCGGGCAACGTGGTTTCTGATTTATTTTCATCTGGTTTTTGCTCTGGGATATTTTTGCCTCTGCTTTGCTTTATTTATTTATTTTTAAATCCACAATGCATACAGAAACGCTGCAGTGTAAACAAGAGCCATGCTATGTTGAGAGCAATAAACAATAAATAAATTAAAACAATAGATGCTGAAACAAGCAGGAGACGTTGTCATCTTACACATCAATTCTTCCAATGAGTGCTAATCCATCAAATTGTTTCTGTACAATTTCGTGTAATTTGATGACAATATTTTTGTATTATTTATCTCCACAATTCAGAGTCTTTACTGAACATTCTGAAGTGTATTTAAATTGCAGAGTGTATTTACTGTACTGAAGCAGTAGTAGCATTTGGAGATCCAATCAGCAAGTCTAATATTAAGGAAGTGATGCTGCAACAGCCATACACCTCAAACGTATCTCCTGAGGCTGTGCAGGTGATTAGTATGTGTGAATTTGCAGCGGGAAAATGATGCCTTGGAACCATTTTACAGCCTCCTCCTCCCCCTCCTCCTCTGGGTGTCCTGATCATCCCTAATGAAAGATACACCCTCAAACAGGCAATGCTACATCATGTTCAGCAACTGTCAACGTCATTATTGGAACTGAATCAGTTTTTAGGCTAATTACCGATGGCCTGATTCACCAAAACCAGCACCAGTTTTATTTAGCTAATAACTGACATTCACCGGGACAGTGTTCTTCAGAGATTAAAGTCTATGAGTACTAGGACACATACAAATAAAAACAATTTCACATCATTACAAAAGAATTAATTGAGATTTTTTTCTTCTTCTTAAAAAGTACATCAAGAATTTGATTATCGTACCATTAAGTGCATGTTGGTGTGTTATTTTTGGTTTCACCATCAGATTTTAGAAAATGTATAAAATCTATGCATGAGACCCAATATCTTCTGTGTTTACTACTCAAACGCTCCTGTTTACATTTCCATTCTTTAGGCAGATGTTAAAATGTCTGATATAGCGCCAGACATAACAGATGCACACACCTCTAATTTTCCAGTACACTAAGCACACGTGGAGGTATTTAATCTTAAAGCATCTATAGACTTAGATTACTACAAATAAACCTTTACCTGTTTAAAGTGATTGTTGATGCATCTGCGTGAATAGCCTTTGAGTTCACTGAGTTATCTCCAAATGCCTCTAGGTTCATGACACTTGAGGGACTCCCAACAATTTCAAAACATACCGTAAGCTGCCAGTACAGTCAGAAAGTCTCCTCAGTCTGAAAATCAGCCTCAGAATGACTTGAACACCTCATTGCCATTTGTAGGATGAAACGTTTTGCCCAGAAACCCCACAGCCTTGAGTTTTAACTTTTCACCAAAAAGCAATTTATCCAAGATTGCTCTGTCTCTCTCCCTCTCTCACTCTCTCTCTCTCTCTCTCTCTCTCTCTCTCTCTCTCTCTCACACACACACACACACACACACACACTCACAGACACACACACACACGCACGCACGCACGCACACACATACATATTCTTGGACTTCTATCATTGTGAGGACTTTCATAATCATAATGTATGACTGAATCGCTTTCCCTAACCCTAACCATCCTGATTAACCCCCTGACCCTAACCCTTACCCCAACTAATCCTGACTGTTCCCCATGACCCTAACGTCAACCCTTTGAAGTTGTAATGACCAAATGTCGTCACTTCCAAAAATCCCCTATGTATGTAGGAAATACAAGAACAAACACACACACACACACACACACACACACACACACACACACACACACACACACACACACACACACACACACACACACACACACACATGCATGCACGCACGCATTGAGACCACAGCTGATTTGTTTCAGAAATCACATTTTGTATGGATGAGACAAAATGTATCGTGCTGTAAATTTCTGCACGTGTGTGTTTGGGGGGACCTTTGTGAAAAAAAATTGCATGTCGAAAGGCAAAGCACGTCAACAAGCACATAGATAGATGGACACTTTTTTTTCAAACCCACAATGTAAAAGTAAAAAGACACTGACAAGGTCGAGGGACACAGAAAAACAGCATTAAATAATAAAACGAGATGTCACTTTGCAGGATTTCACTCACAACAAACAAAAAGCCTGATGTGATGCAGTCAGAGTGTATTCTGTCATCCCAAACAACCTAAAGCTGTAACTCCACATCTGGAGGCAAGCACGAGGATTAAAGAAAGAGCATGAGCTACATCATAATTGTATGCAAAGCTATTCCTCTGCTGATCCACAGACGGTGGAGTTCTTTCAGAAGCTTCCGTTCGGAAATATCGGCTCAACAGATTTACATGATATGTGTTGATTGCACTCGAGAGGAGGATGATTACTTTCTAAAGTGTTAATTCCTTCAAACACGCCACCGAGGAGGAAAGCAACACATTCTGCTTTGATTTGATGTTTTAAGATGGTCCTGGGTCCTTTTGTGCTCAAGGAGATTGAATTCTCTTTTTGGAAGTGAAAAGAGATTGCAGAATAATGACTTTAAATCAGACTTGGGAGATTTAACTGACAGATTAAAGACTCTATGCACTGCTGCAGTGTATGTCAATGTAACAATCTTTTTTATGTTTTTTATTTGATTTCATAAATTAGCAGTCCTGTTACAGTAAGAGGCCGGTTCTGGGCATATTGATGACCAGCTCTGTTCCAACAGTGCGAGTTCTGTGACAAGTGCTTCAGTGTGCTGGTCCATAGATCACCTCTCCTATCCGACTGAAGTACATCAATTACTGTTAACTAAATTGACATGGAATTCCACACTCGTGATCCCTGGAGGATGATTCCTAATGCCTGAAGTGACTTTCTGACTTTCTCTTATTTCACTGCCAGGCTGAAAATTGATCACTTTCACTATTAGAATGATCAATAGCTGATTCATTCACACACCGTAAATTGAAACCACCGTGGCAAGGATCCAAATCCCACATCTGGAACACCACCGCTCTCTGTTATCTTGATTTTTCTTCCTATTTCTTTTCCGAAAATGAAGAGTGAATAAATCATAATCAAACAACAGATTGGGAGGCAAAAAAGTTAAACATCAATACATTTTCTTCACACTTCATTAAGTTCTTAAATAAACATATTTAGTGACGGACTAACAAAGTATCAAGTGCATTAGATCCACATAGAATGGTTTGAATCTATTTTTAAAATGCATTTTATTGTGTTTTGCTTGTAACCACTCAGGTGTAGCAAGCTGATATTTCCTGAGGTTTGCTGCTCTGCAGGAAGTTATATGAGTGCCTCGAGATAAAACAATGGAATGAGTCAGAATTTGTTTGTGTGTGTGTGTGTGTGTGTGTGTGTGTGTGTGTGTGTGTGTGTGTGTGTTCTTGAACTGGCTAAATAGTGAGTACCAAAATATTCATTCTACTACTAAAGTGAGGACATTTTTGGGAAATGATGGCATTTTGATTGGTCCTCACAATGTCAAAGACCTGTTTGAGAGTTAAGACTTGGTTTTAAGGTTGGGGTTAGAATTGGTTTTTGGTTAGGGTTAGGATTTGGGGGTTAGCTGTGTTGGTTAGAGTTTAACAACTAACCATCTATTTGTTGTGGTGAAGAGAGAGCTGAGCCGAAAGGCGAAGCTCTCGATTCACCGGTCGATCTTCGTTCCTACTCTCACCTTTGAGAGATGAGCTTTGGGTAGTGACCGAAAGACCAAGATCACGGAAGAGAGGGAACTGGGCTTCCCTGCTTAGGCTGCTGCCCCCATGACCCGACCCTGGATAAGTGGAAGAAGATGGATGGACGGATGAATGGTTAGAGTTAGGGCAAGGGGCTGGGAAATACATTACATCAATGAAAGTCCTCACAAAGAAGTAGAGAAGTAAAGAATGAACAAGAATGAGTGTGTTTGTGTGTGTGCTTGTGTGTGTGTGTGTGTGTGTGTGTGTGTGTGTGT